>BJBW01012558.1:27110-51007 GCA_004320125.1 Scolopax mira | reverse complement strand
AAAGAATTTCTTCCAAATATCTAATCTAAATCTCCCCTCTTTCAGTTTAAAACCATTACCTTTCATCCTATTGCTATGCGCCCTGATAAGAGTCCTTCCCCACCTATTCTGTAGATCCCCTTTATGTACTGGAAGACTGCTAAAAGGTCTCCCTGGAAGCTTCTCTTCTCCAGGCTAAGCAACACCAACTCTCTCAGCCTGTCTTCATACGAGAGATGCTCCAGCCCTCTGATCATCTTCATGGCCCTTTTCAACTTAAATAATTCTATGAGGAGCCAGCAGCAAAATGAAAGGAAAGTGCATGAAATTGGTCTGCTTGGAGAAACACCAACAGCTGTCTAACCTGATAGCAGAGGGTAGAAACACCTCAATCCTCAATATCCAGGTTTAAGGAGACCCCAAAACAGAAGCAAGACCCTGCCAAAAAACAGGATTTGGACGAGAAAGAGCTTGGACAGCCATCATTTTCACAAAAGAACAGGCCTCCAAGTTCGTATACCTGATTTTTGGCACTGCTTTTTTTAGGGAACAGTCAAGCTCAAGTGTCCAGTAGCCCTTGAACAGTTCAGGAGTCTCAGGGGATCTGAAGGGGCCAAACCACCCCATCTCATACAGCTTATGCACAAGGCTCACTTCTTAAGGCCCACCTTGACACCTGGTTCTCAGCTGTGTGCCACTGCTCCTCTCTGCTTGAAGATTAACAGATCTACAGTCTGGACACATCTGGCTTATGTGGTCTTTCCAAGGGACCTGGAAAAAAAGAGACAGCAGTGACATGCCACCAATCCTTTCTGGCATGTGTTCTGAGCCACAAGCCCCAGCATTGAGATGAAAAATTCCCATGCAACCTCAGACAGCTGTTCCCACCTCCTGACCCAGGGCAGAAGCTTCCTGCCCAGCTGCCCCTCCACCAGCTGTGGTGACCACTAGGAACCTTTATGGGTTCAAAGGGTGACGACTCAAAAGCAGGAAGGATGAAATCACAGAAGGTTATTCAAAATAGAGGTATGCTGTCCAACTCATGATGTTCCTGCCTGCACATTGGAGGCTGGCAGAGCATCTAGATGATCTCCTGCTGCCAGCTCACTGCATTTGTTTGTCCTTCCTTAGGCATCTGCTGTCAGGAAGAGGATACTCAGCCAGACAGACCTCTGATCTGACTTAGGAGAGCTCTAAAGGGACAGCACTGTCACATCTCAGGTCCTAGCAGAACCTGTCCTTGGGCAATGCCCTCTGTAGCTCTGTAACACTCCTTCCCAGACTGAGAAACCATACCATGCTCTAGGAACGACCAGGAGCTGGCCAAGTTTGTCATCTTAAGCCTCTCTGCAAGAGGCCATCACAGCAGCTGAGGAGCTGAGGGGTGGGAAGTTGAAGACGACTAGTTTGTAACTGTCTGAAAAAGCCAGGACTGCTCTCGGACAGACGTGTGGACAAATTCCTTTCATTGCCACCAGATGGTGCCCTGCCCCTTCAGTCACCATCAGGCAGCTGGCCTGGCAGGGGACAACAGTCCTGCCCTCTCCGGCTCCAGCTGCCTGTGATGGGCACTGTCCTCAAAACTGGCAGGGAGAGGGAAACACCTGCCTTGCTTTGCCTCAGGGCACAGCCTCCCCGATAGGACATCTCACAGCTGCAGGGTCACCTCTACCTTGAATCTGGGACCAAGAGACTCGAGAACCAGGAGAGGAGAGTAAATCAACCACCTGCCCAGGGGCAAGGCCCTTAGAGCTGGAGCGGAGGTCAGAAGGACCTTTTTGAGCACTGTGAGAGAAAAAGCATCAAATATTGGGAGAAAGACTTCTGTGATGGAGGAATCACTGTCCAAGAGTTCCGTTTTGGTTACATTTTCAAGTCTTTTTGAACCAGTGTCAGAGCCCTGGGGAAGAATTGTAGGGTAGCCTGCACAAAGAAGAAGTTGCTCTGGTAGGCCAAGTTCAGCCCCATCCTGAAATTGGCAACCTGTGCTTCCTGGCCTCCTTCAGAAATGCAGCTGCAAGTCACGTTCCTTGCCAGCACCCACATCCAGCTTGTTGTGTGACTACCCACCAAGAGATCTGAGCTGTGCTTCTCAAGCAATGCAATAGCTGAGAAAAACACTGCTGGCTGCTGAAGACTGGAAACGCATGGGTCCACCAAGCTGGTTCACCCCCCACCAGAGCAGCTAGCCTTTCTCTAAGCAGTGTGCCAGAGGAGAGTCAGTACAGCATGGATGGGTGACCACCACAGATCAAATCTAAAGGGGGTGATGGGAAAGGGCTTCTCCACTCACTCTACTTTATTTATCAGCAAAGACTTCCCTACAGTAACTTCCTTGGACAAGACCAACCTCAACAGCAATATATAGCTCACTGTGGCTCTGCTATCAGCCCAGATGGCTAGCAGAGCTATAGCTATCAAGCCACTCTTCACCCCATTCTTGATCTACACCGTGATCCTGTGTGTGATCTACACATAAAGACCACATCCTGCTGTGATCACACCCACAATGCACATAGGAGAGAGGTCAAGGATATTGTTAGAGGTTTCCCTCCACACCTGAGTGCTGCCTACCTGCACACACGCAGGAAACACAGAGACCCTCCTCTTTTCCAGTTTGTCTCCCTGTAATATCCTCCTACTCCACCTCAACTCATACAGTCCAAAGGCAGAAGCAGCAGGAGTCTTGTCTAAGTGTATGACAGGTTCACTGGGAAAGCAGCACCCTGTTTTAGCAGCACCCTGAGACCTTGGAAGGCAAAAAAAATATAAGTGAGCACATCCTGCCACTGACACAGCCAGCTCCCCCAGCTCTCAGACCACAGCTCTGTGGCGTCTCACCAGTGTCACGGGGCCAGGGCTGTGCTTGGGAAATGAGAACTTACCTCTCCATACCTGCCTGCAACTCAGGCCTCTGAATTCTCAGAGCAACCCCCTCGTACACCACTGCATTCCCAAAAATCACATTCGGCGCTACTTCGCTATCTTTGGAGAGGTTTGAAGGGGCTTTCTTTACCTTCTAGCAAATCCTTCCCAGTTACCAGGCTGCTGTTGATGAGCACCTGCCATGCTGACTAATATGGTCTCATTGCTTTCTTTTTCATTACCCCATGCATTTCTTATCTCATGGTTATACAGTAAGCAGATTAGGATGGGGATTTTTCAGTCTGTGTCCATACAGCACCTTGCACAATCGGCGATACGTGTGGTAGGGCTAATTCACACACCATCTAATCTTACCCTCAGAAGCCCTCCTTATAATGAACCCCCAATTTTAACCACCCCAGGTACAAGAGCCAAGCTCTCCCCGTTCCTGAGAGCTAATCCTAGACACGTTCAGGAAGTGGTCACAGTCCCAACAAACAGGCTTGCAGTTCCCAAGCTGGAAAAGCCTTCCTGCAGGAGCAACACACCACCAAAAAGTTCCTTAGCCTGATGCAGCCAAGTGCAAATTCTATCATTAAAAAAAAAAAAAAACCCACAACCTGCTACAACAACCTTCTGTCTGGGTCGCAGTGTGAGAGGATTGGAGTTAATTTAGTCAGGAAATAAAAAATAGTTAGTGGCATCGCAGAGAGATCTCAGCAGCAACCACCTCCACACCTGGAACAAAGGCCACATGAGCTACAAGTGCTTATTCTCTAAGAAAATTGTGCCACCACGCCACATTTAATGCACCAGCATTATTATCTTACATGCACAGAGAAGAGATGGCCTAAAGGTTAGGGTGTTGCCCTGTAAAGGCCATGAAGGCTTCATCACTTACCGCAGATTTCCTGCCCCAGGCTGGGAGAGTCACTCAGCCCTTCCCCTCTATAAAAAGGGGTTGCACACACAGCCCAGTTTTACAGCAACAGCTCAGGAAGTGTAACCACACTAAATGCTGCAAAGCATTTGGGTAATACAGCCAGAGATGCTGCCTACTGCTGGTTCAGAGGAGTTCAAGGCCTCGGTGTGCTCAACACCAGCCTCCCGTGACAGACTGAGGGGGGATTTAAGATCCAACTCATGTGTACGCAGGGAAATCGACACATCATTGTAAGTTTTGCTCAATGGCTATTTTGAGGATTTAAGCGAGAGTTGAGCAGTGGCTCCTCCTTAAGCTGGTTCTTGGGCAGGATACGTTTCATTCTCATCGTATAAAATACTTTGGACAGGCACTTTAGTGGCAACAAAAGCAAAGAAAAGATAAAAAAAAAGGAAAAAAAAATTAAACACACCAGGTAGGAGAGTAGCTTGATGACATTCTTGCATATTTAAATCAACATGGGGCTGTTCCATTCCTGAGCTGCCTTTCTATTTCCTCTTTGGTCCTTCTAGAGGTGAAAATGCCTCAGGGGTAACAGGTTGCCTTCCCCGTCCCACTCAATCCAGAATGGTTCTGATGAGGATGATAAAATTAGCCAGGTTTTACAGCAGCAAGCAGGGTCAGAGTTTGGGCCGGTTGTTCGTAGCCTGCAGTTTTTAAAGGATTGCAACCTGTAGCCATTGTGAAAATTGAGAGCAAATTAAAAAGAATACAAGTTCTGGCATTCATCTTTCTCAATTTAGGCCAGCCTTTTCATTACTGCAAAAATAGCACATGTTTATAAGAAACATCCAGCTCCCATCACCACTAAATCTCAAATTGCGTTAGAGAAAACGCAGCAACAACATTAATGGTTCACGAAGGGGAAACTATGATAAAGGCAAAAATCAGCTTGCCCACAGCCTCATCCCACAAGCCAGGGGTCTGGACCAGGCTCCAGGCTCTTGGTTCCTGCCCACTGACTGCCACGCAGCACCATCTCCTCGGAAAAGAAATGAAGCATCACAGCAGTTGCGGGAAACCACCTTCAGGTTCTCCTCCTCCCCTCAAATTTCCCTTTAATTTTTTACTCCAAGTGCATCTACTAAGCAGAACGTTTCAGCAACACACAGGAACGGGCTTCTCGTGCCTTTGTTTCTGCCAGTGAAGCAGCTCTGACTGTAAGGTTTACAGAGACTTTCTGTTCCTGTCTAAAATTATCTTTGCTGAGCCTTGCGACGCCAAGAGCACGGAGCCAATATTCCATAAGCCCTGAGGAAAAAAAAAAAAAAAAAAAAAAAGAACTACATTTCAGGCACACTCAGCTAGTGTGGTTACTGTAAGCATCCCTCAGCCTCTACCAAAGCTCAGGGCCACCACCACGTCAGGCCTTGCATAAGGGGACACCCCCTGTTTCTTTGCTGCATGAGGCAGCACCTGAAGATCCTGTGGTTGGAGGGTGGTTGTCCAGCCAAGGAGAAACCTCTGCGATCCCTGCTCTAACTGTGAGGAAAAGGGTATGAAAAGACAGCAGGTGGATGCAGACAGATGGGGGGGAGCAGGGGGCTAACAAGCAGGCAACAGCAATTAGCATAATCAGTGGCAGTCTCAGCTCACCAGCTGCTTTGCCAATTGTCTGCCTCCCTGATTTTCCCAAAACCAAAGAAACACTTTGCCTCAGAGCACAGTCAGGAGCTCAAACTGCTTCTCAGAACTGAAAGTATTGGGGGGGGGGGGTGTGGGGTGTGTATAGAAAGAAGCCCAAATTTCCATGGTACAAAAGCAAGACTTGCAGGGCTGTCATGTAGGAGTTTGCCTAAGTAAGGCATGGAGCAGGCAGCTCAAAACAGCCACCAAATACTTCAGAGCGAAAGGCTAAAAAAGGAAGGTTTTAGAGGAAGAAATGAGTCAGTATCTTGGAGGACGGGAGGGGGAGTTCAAATAGCTGAGGCATATAAAGTAAGCAAGTAGTCACCATCTCAAATGCTAGAAACTCAGCGAGGTGGATGCATTGATCTTTGGTTTCTGCTGATGCAGAAAAGGGGACCAAGTTCACAAAGGGGAGTCCATGAGGGATTTTTTTTTTTATATTGACCATGGTGGGTTTTGAAGTGGTCCTTTGCTTTGTTGGCTGCAGTTGACGTTGGGGTTTCAGGCTGGAGCCAAAGCGCTCACCACCAGTTACAGGATTGCTTTCTTGGGTTCCCCAGTGGCTGGGGGATGGATTTTTGGCAGGGGAAGTTTCAGGTTAATTGCAAATGCCGTTTGCCTTAAGAGAGAGAGGGGGATTCACTTTTAGATATGGTTCATCCAAACATCCAGCTTGAGCTTTGAGTCTAGCTTATTTTTCCTAACACTAGGAAAAAGAAAAAAAAAAAACACCTTAGTGTTGGAAAAGCAGCAAAGCTAGTAAAAAACCCTCCATCTCCACAGCTTTCATTTCTGTCTTCGTGAAACCCTGGGGGTGAAGTCTCACTCTGAGAAGCCTTTAACCTTGCTGGCTGGTACAGCACCACAGCAGCAGTAAGCCAGGAGAGGAGAGAGCCTTAGCATCAGTGTGGCAATAAGCCACAAGGCACGACTTCCTCACCTCTGCCCCACGTCCCCATGCCATCAAAAGGGCAGGACTGATGGAAAGGGAGCTGGTAAAAAGCAGCACCAAAATTCCCTCTTCCGTCCTCCCCAAAACAGGGAGCTTCCCCTCGGTTCAGTTGAGCCCTCTCGCAGCGCTGAAGACGGTTGGGGTGATGGTTAAGGTCACAGGCACGTGAGGAGCGGGGCCGTTGAGTCAGAGAGAAGCACAGGACTGGAAAAACAGACTCCCCTTCCCCTACACGAGCAGCAGCGTGGGGTTTACAAACAGCAGGAGTTCCAAAACTGTGACATTCGTACTGCTAATCACCAGCAGGCAGCTCCCGGTACAGAGCTGGAGCTCCCAGTGCCTGTGCTGGTACAGAGTCTGTGGACTGGTTATGCTGGTACCACCATAAACCATGCACTTGTCAGTGCATCTCAACACACAATTCCTGCCCCCAGTCTCCTCAGAGCACCACAGCCACTGTGTTTTTGCCTCATCGGGCTATGCTGTTGTGTCTTCTTTTGGGGAATGAAACCTTTCAAAAAGCCATCATGGTTCTCAGACAGTGCCCTTCCCAAAACAAGCACACCTTTCCTGTGAGTCAGAACCAAGGGAGAGAGATCTCCCGTACTCTGCTAGTGAAGGAGTCCCTGTCCTTGTTAAGGTTCCTTTAACTCGTTTAGATACCTTCTCAACCCACTGCAGCATTTCCAAAAATGCAACAAGACCTCTTGAAACAGGCTGAGCCAATAGGCTACTTCCAACTCATTTTCCCTTATAAGTACACAACATGAAACAGCCCCGACCCTGTCCTCATGGCCTTACATCATCCCTTCCCCTCCTCCCCAGGATGTCTTACTTCTGCACTTCTTTCATAACGAAACCCATCTATGAAGAGCAAGCTTGGAACAGTAACAGACAAATTACCCACATTAATTAAGACTAGAAAGCACAGCTGCCCCAGGTCTCCGTTACATGCCACTGGAGATGGAGGTCCCCATTGTCAAACAGCACCTGCCTTGATTTTCTCTCCCAGCCCCCCCAGCATGTGGTGCCACCAGGCTAACAGCCATGGTAGGACCCGAACAAGTTGTGCAGAGAAACTTATCTGTAGGACTGAAGGTCTACTATACACAAGCATTTTATCTGACTTGTTTTGGAACTGTAGGTTTAAAAAAAAAAAAAAAAACAAAAAAAACCAACCATGGCCCTACTCAATTCTTGCTAGTACTTCCAAAGTCAGGTAAGAATTTGGCGCAAATTTAAGCATTCCTTGATTAAATACGTCAGAAAAGAGACTAGGGAACAACTACCCACCCACCCCAATTTAAGTCTAAGCCGTACTGATAGGTCTTTTGCTAGTTTCACCACAAATCACATGCAAGTGCTCTTGCAAGAGGGACCCCTGGCCAGCCCTGGTACCCAACACCAGAGCCTGACACAATAGGCCTGCTTTTTCAATACATGCCTCTTCAATATGGGGTCTTTCAGCAACTTCTATCTAATGTAAACAGGCATAACAGCATCTACAAAAGACATCTACTGGGGTATACTGCAAGGGGGGGGGGGGGGGAGAAGCATAATATTACACCCTTAATTAGAACAGAAATATGGATGAAAACCGTGAAGTATGGCTCACACCTTTAGTATTGAAGCTTTGTGCTAGCTGTAACCTAGTATGAAATATTGCTGTCTCATACCCCAGCCCTGAAAGCATGCAATCGAACCCCGTTTTTGTTTTCTGCTTAAAACAGGCAGAGAATAAGTAAGCTTCATGCCAGGGCTTTTTTGCTCATCAATTCGAGTCAGGACCCAGTGATGAAACCTATCTGTCTATACATTTTTCAACATTAGCAGGTGATTCTGTCATCTGATTACAAAAAACCCGGAGCTTCACCCCCCAGAAACATGAAGGAATTATTTCCGTAGCGTTTCAGAGCCAGCAGTACCCACAATAAACATGGAACAGCAGCTTCTCCGAGTTTCCCCCCGTCTATCCACCCCATGCCCCGGGTCTCAGCAGCAGCGTGGTTCTTTTTTTTGCAGCGGCCAGCTTTGTCCGGAGGAGGACAAGCCGTTCCATTGTTTTCAGCCACCTGAAATAGATGCCGCTGTTGTTGGTTGGGGCTGCCGCTGCTGTTGGAGCTGGGGCTGCCACCACCGCCGGGAAAGAAATGCACAGGGTTTCCTACAGCAGCAGCAGCCGCCGGCCTGGGCCAATCAGGAGTGCCTGACTGAGATCGCACCAAAGTAGGTAGTAAAAAAACCCTCAAAAAAAAAAAAAAAAAGAGAGAGAAAGAAAAGCCCCGCACTTCCTCCTCGACAGCTCTCCTGACCCCCCGCCCCCATCCGCTCTCTGTCAGGCCGCCTCCCTCCCTCCCTCCTCCTCCTCCTCCTTCTCTCAAGGCCGCGACCCTCAAGGCCCTCCTTGCCTCAAGGCCCCACAACGCCTCCTCCTGCGCCCACCTCTTCCTTGCTGCCCCCCAAACCTCCTCACGACTGCCCCGGTCCCTTCAACCCCCCTCACCAGCCCCCCAAAATCCTCTTTTTGCTCACCCCCCCCCCCGCCCCTTTCCTCACGGCTCACCTAGCCCTCCCCTCAGCTCTCCTCACAGTGCCCACCCCACCCCGCCGCAACACCTTAGGGCAGGTGGTGCCCACCCCACCCCGCCCCCGCCTCGCTGAGGGACCGCCGCCATTGGCCGGCCGGCCGCGTGGTTGCCGTCAATCACACGGCGGCTCCCCCTGTGATTGGGTATCCCAGCCGGGCGGGAGCGGTGAGGGGAGGGGGGGGGGCGTTGCCACGCAGGGCTCCCACCATAGCAACCGCTTCCTCCTCCGGGCACGGCGGCCGTGACGTCGACAGCCGTTTCCGCCCGGCTCGCGCCTTTCGCCGCTTCCCTTCCTGCTGCCGGAGCCCGCGCCGCGCCCAGCAGCAGCAGCCGCCGCCACCGCATCGTGCTCCGCCGCCCGCCCGCGCCCCACCGACGCCATGGTAGGAAGCCGGGCACCACCGGGGGAAACGGGGGATGAGGGGGGACATACACGGGGCCATTACGCTTCTCCTCTTTCCCCCCCCCCCGCCTTCATCCCCCGGGGAAAAGAGGGGGGGTTGGTACCGCCCGTCCGCCGCATCCCTGCCGCCGCCGCTCTGCCTGGCGGCATCGCGCTCCGCTTTCCTTCCCCTCCCTCCCCGCCAGGTCCCCCCGTTCGCCTTTGAACTTGAGGCTGCGGATCCGTTCTTCTCCCTTCCCCCCCGCCCCCCGCCCCGATCCCGCCATGAGGCAGCGGAAGGTTACTTCCCCCCCCTTCCTTCCACCCCTTTTTGAGGCGATGGAACTGTCCTCCCCCCACACACACCCCTCCCCCGTGAGGCGATGGTACGTTCCGCGCCGCACACGGGCGCTAGGGGCGGGCGCGTCCATCTCGCCCGGAGGGGGGGGGTGCGGTGAGGAGAGCGAGTGAGGCGGGAAGAACGGGGGGGGGCGGTGGCCCCTCCCTGTGCCGCAGGGCGCGGCCGGGGGGGGGGGGGAGGAGGGGGGGCTGTCCTCCGGTTCCCCCCGCCCCAGCAGTGGGGAGAAAGGCCGCAGGGGGTGGTGTGAGACACCCCCCCCCCCGGGGGCCGGCCCCGCTCGAGAGGAAGAGCAGCCTCGGCCGCATCCGCCCCGCCGGGCGGGAGCCATCTTCCCCCCCCTCCCTCAAAGGCGAGGGGTTTGGGGCCTGGCCTAGAAAAAACAATAACGGCGGTGGGGGGCGGCTGAGGCGAGGCGAGACGTTCATCCCGGCAAGCTAGGCCCCCCCCACACCCTCCGGGGCTCCGCCATCCATCCATCCCCGGTGCCGGGGCGCCAGGCCCGGCTGGAGTCAGCAATCCCGGGAACAGACAAAGGGGGGGGGGGGGGTGGAGGCAAAACCGACGGGAAGTCAAAAAACGCTGGGTCGTTTGTGCAACGGCGGCTCAAAAAGCAGCTTAAATTTGAAGGTGTAAGAGCTTGGGAGACTTTTTGTCTTGCTTCCCTGCTCGAGTGGGGAAGATAAAACACTGGAAACAACGTGTCTTAAGGTATAAGGCTGGAAACAATGTGTCTTAAGACATAGTGCTGGAAACGTAGCGTGTATGTTGAATACATTCCTGATTTGCCTGTTTTCTCCGGCTTTAAAAAATAATAAATTTTTATATATATATATATATAAATACCTGGAGATCCCTCCCATAGATGAGACAAAGTAGACCGAACAGCTCTTATGCTTCATGGAGGTTCATTTTTTTGTTGGTTTGCCTACCCTAAAAGTTTACATCTTTGTTGAACTCGGTTTACCGAGATGGAAGAAATTAATTTGAATTATTAGCTCCTACGGTTCTATCTGCTGTCCTGTTTTCCCTTGAGTCACGCACAAAACAGCGACAACCCGATACTTGGTAGGTTTTTTGCCTTTGGTGGATGGGTCACGCATCCAGGCCTTCCCGTGATATTTCCCATCAGCTCCTTCAACACGTAGAATATCCCGTAAATAAACTTTCCTCCTGCGTAACCCCGGCAGGCGGGATGTGCTGCTGATTTTCCCTGCTTCCTCCAACACCCAAATTGAGGCATCTTGACGGCCGGTCTGCGGCGTGAAGCAGAGCTAATGGGAGTTGCAGATAAAGCTGCTGAAAGTCTCTGACGAGACTTGCAGCTCTCATTTAAAATAGGCTTGTCTGAACAAGCTGGGCTACCACCTCTGCAGCATGCAAACCTAGTTTTAGAATGACTACTTGGTGTGTCAGGCTTCATCTTGCTTCGGAACCAGAGAATTCATTCCCCAGTCAGTCAAAACTAGTATTTTTCCCAG
The DNA here is from genome assembly GCA_004320125.1 of Scolopax mira. Taxonomy (NCBI): domain Eukaryota; kingdom Metazoa; phylum Chordata; class Aves; order Charadriiformes; family Scolopacidae; genus Scolopax; species Scolopax mira. The sequence continues at coordinate 39,830 of BJBW01012558.1, read as the reverse complement.
AGATCTCCTTTTTGGAACGGGGTCTGGGTTGGCTTTTCTTTTTAAGATGCTCTCCAGTTGCTGCCAATGAACTTGCTTTTGGGCAAAGAGTGTAGGCCTTTCTGGCAAAGCACAGCGATGCCAGCAGGAGGGCATCATCTGGTATCAAAAGAGCGTTGGATTTTCTTATTTGGTGTCTTGCCACAAGGTTCAGTTTCTTTGCTGCTGGATTAAATGAGTCCATGGTCTTTGGAGGACCGTGCAAATTATTTTTCTTGGTTGTTAGTCAATACTGTTCCCGAATCTGTGTAATTACAAGGTACGTATGCCTCATGTACAAGATGACAGCCTCATGACAATTGGTAGTGTGGGTGTCTGGCGTGTTCCTACTTGCCTCACCAGAATATTGCTATCAAGAGGCTCCTGCTGGGAGCAAGGGCTGACCTAAGCGATCTCATACGGGAGAGCCTGCAGACAGCCAGAACTTGCCTGTAAAGCTCTTCAGAGCCTTTTGCTCGCCTGAATGTTCAGTATTCACAGCAGTCTCCAAGGGGGATACCTCAGGAACGAGTATCTGGGGTGCCCAGACCAGGCCTTCAAAGCCTGCTCTTAAGGGTGAGGTTCAAGTTTTAGGTTGCTGGTAGATGCCTGCAGGGCCACAAGGATATCCTTGTAGACACCTGGGCTCACAATAGCTGTGAGCACAATTTCTGTGCTGAAAGTGTTTTTAAGAAGCTTTGCTTTCCTGCAAGGGTCCTATTGCATGCCAGCTTGCCACCCGCATTACTTTAAAACCATGTGTTTCAACACAGGAATGGGTACTACTCAAAACTTCTGCCCTTCTACTGGCTACCACAGTTCCTGTTTTTCAGCAGTGTTGCTTGGCTTGCCTTTTGTGGGTATTGCTTGTTCTACCTACCTTGATAATTATAGCAGAAGTGAACTTCATGGTAGCTCACAGAAGGTGATGATTTCCTCTTTGGCTAAAAGCTGAGGAATTGACCTCCAGGAATTCAGGGGACACTTTTTCTGCATTTTTTTTTTCCTTAAATAAATGGGGTTTTTATTCATCTCTCCTCATCTAGTCAATAACCTATATTGGCAGGAAAAGAAAAATGCTGTATCAAGCTTTGATTCCTTCCCCCATGCCTTTCCTCCCCCCCCCAGAAAAAAAAAGAGACCAACTAATGCAAAATAAAAAAACTCAAGTCTTGCTGGCAAGATCTGCCTACAAGTCATATGCAAATAACTCTGTACTTCTTGCTGGTTTATGGTGTGCAAATAATGGCCTCTTACACAACAGCAGTAAAAAGGCAGTTAGTTATGTTTCCTATCATGCTTCAGATCTGATTTGAAGCCTTGGACTTTCAGATGCATGGGCTGCCTGGCATAAATGGAGGTTTCTGTCTGTCCGGCTGTAGGTAGCAGAGGACATGGGCCTACTGGGGCTTGGGAAGTCACTGGTGTACCCACACTGGTCCTGGTCTATGGGGTGAAGCTAAACTGGTCGCTCTGTGTATTGCCTCCTTTCCTACACAGTAAAGTGAGGGTGATAATATGAGATGGGTTTTCCTGAGTGCTCAAATAACAGCTTAAAAGCAAAGCGGTATTTAAGATCCTTGTATTTTTAACCACCCACATTTTCAGTTGGCTTTGTCAGCCGTAGTTGACACCTTTTTAGAGGCTTGATCTGGCAAAAAATCTTCTCTCATTCCGTTAGCTGCAGCCTGGCAGTGTGACCCTCCTCCTTTTCTGCTAGGTGCTCTCACAACTTGCTTGGCTTAATTTACCCTTCGAGGTCTTGGTGCTGATGATGTCCCTTAATGTTGCCATGCAGATTTGTGAAAGCTGCTGCCCCAGAACAGCCGGGTGGTAATAAGTTTAATTGAAAAAATATTTGTTGCAGAGAGAGACATGCTATGACACATTACTGAGTCAGATGGAAATGCCACATGGTTACACAGGCAGTTCTGGCAGTGGCAGAGGATTTTGGAGGTACACAGGAGGGTTGGGAGACCAAGCATAGGGGAAACAATGCTTCAGAAGAAACAATTTCTTCTGCTGGAGAAACTGAGAACCTGGCAGTGATGTGACAAGCAAACACGGGAGCACAGTCTTCTCCAATCTGCCTTTGCAATTAAACATGCATATTTTAATAAAGTTCTTGGTGTCAAATTCTGGAAAAATTGATGATGCTTTTCCAAGAAGCAAAAGTTTCCACTTGAGTAGCTGTGGATAGTCCACACCGGTGTATGCGATGTGTGTGCGTGGCTCCCAAACAAAACAAGTCAAGAACTGGTTCTTGAGATGTCTCTGTAGATAACCATGCACAGGCACCACTGTCTGATCACAGGAAAGAAGACCCACACTGTAAAGTTGTCAATACTTAAGAACAAATTTAGTCCTTCGAACTTGTCTTGAGGCAAACTAAGCCATTGGTTTCAAGTCTTCTTGGCTGTCTTACAGTTGAGGAGGCAACAAAGACTTTTCTTAGGTGAAAGATTTTAAATATGAAAGGAAAACGGTGGAGTTCACTTTTTAATGAAAGAGAAGGCAAATTTCATTGTCTCAAAGTTTCATTTCGGCGTGGGCTCGGTACCAATCCAGTTTATCAGGCATCTGACACGCGTCTCGCTCTTGAAATGTTTTTCTATACGTGGGGATTTTCTGCAGTCTTGCCCCATTTAGCTTAAATTTCAGTTGTAGGGTACTTGGTGATGAAGGCAAAATATTGGGAGCTGTTAGTGGAGGCAGCTGGGGGACGGCTCTTGCAGTTGGAAGCCTGCTAGACAGAAGGCTCTCTCTTTGGGCTGCCCTCTGCTCTCACAAGACTTCTGCAGTGCTTTGCACTTGAGGCAGGAACGATGGCTTTGTGTAAGGAATAAGAGCCGCTGTGTTACTGCAACGCGTGCTGACGAGGCGTTTAATGCAACCATTACCTCATGTGCCTACAGCAGTCTATAGGAAAATACAATGGGGATACTGGTAGGAGGGCTCCAGAATAATGTACGAGGCAACGCTGCCCACAATAGTTGCATGGAGGTACTGGGGGAGGACTCCTTTTTGCTGATTCCCTCAGAGATACTTACTCTGTCCGTTCTTGCCTGAATGTATCCCTGAATACACTGGGCATCGTTTTCCCAGCTGATAATCACATCCCTTGCCTCCTTGCCTTGTTCCAGGGAGGGTATGGTCCTCAACGCCTATAGAAATGGGCTGGCTAGTTGGAATCAAAGAATGAGATGGGGTTGGAAGGGACCTCTGGAGATCATTTAGTCCAACCCCCCTGCCAGAGCAGGTCCACCCAGAGCAGGTCCCACAGGAACGTGTCCAAGCAGAGTTTGAATGTCTCCAGAGGAGACTCCACCATCTCCCTGGGCAGCCTCTTCCAGGGCTCTGCCACCCTCAAAGTCAAGAAGTTCCTCCTCATGTTTAGGTGGAACTTCTTATACTGGAGTTTGTGCCCATTTCCTCTTGTCCTTTCCCTGGGCACCACTGAAAAAAGACCAGCCCCATCCTCCTGACACCCTCCCTTTAAGTATTTATAAGCATTGATCAGTTGCCCCCTCAGCCTTCTCTTCTCCAGATTAAAAAGACCCAAGTCCCTCAGCCTCTCCTAATAAGGGAGATGCTCCAGGCCCCTTATCATCTTTGTAGCCCTCTGCTGTCCCCTCTCCAGCAGTTCCCTGTCCTTCTTGAACTGGCGAGCCCAGAACTGAACCCAGTGCTCCAGATGGGGCCTCCCCAGGGCAGAGCAGAGGGGCAGGATAACCTCCCTCACCCTGCTGGTCACACTCTTCCTGGCCTCTGTGGACATCTGACAAGGGACGGACCATGTCCTCTTCGCTCCCTCCTGGAAGGGTTTAGGCTTAGGCCAGGTCTTTCTGCAACAGCTTGAAGGTCTAGGCTGGGTTGTGCTAATGATGCAGACTCAGCCCTCATCTCCAGAGGAACATCCTTTCATTACAGTCCTCCCCAGGTGCCACATGGGAAAACCCTGTGGCAGGTCAGACACACACACCACACCTCACAGCAGAGCCAACCTCTTCCTGCTTGCTCACATTCACCCATCCTGGAAACTATCACTTGCCTGGCAGCAGGGAAAGCCCCAGCAGATGCACTGCCCTGGGCTTGAAGGCTAACGTGGGTTATAGTTCTTTCAAAGGGACATTCCCTGCTGCGAACTCACATGTCTCTTTCTTCAGTACTTTTTCCCCCACTAGGGTTTACTCCTCACCAACTCAGAGGCAGCAGATCAGATCTCAGTCTGTCCCGGTCTGCTTTGTAGAAGATGGTGGTTAGGTTAGGCAGCATCTCCGTGGGGTGTATTAACAAGGGCCTGTCCCTCCGATACCGCAGGATTGTTTGGCTCCCATGGATGTCCAGGGAACCCACCAGCAGCTCTGCCAGCTCCAGGCAGTGTCAGACAGTAGTTTTGGTGCCAATTTTTCCAAGGTGAAAGACACCACCTCATTCCTTGCACGGACAGCAGGGACCAGCCTGGGCAGAGCAGGGCAGCTGTGACCAAGGTGGCCTCAGGATGCATGAAAGAGCGCAACCTCTTGGGACGTGGAGGCCTCAAAGCTCATGGGGGCCCAAACCTCATCTCCACCTTTCCCAACCACAGCAGCCAGCTCGTCTCTCCCTGCCTGACCCCGGCAGTGATTTCAGTAGCAAACTCACCAAGCAGCCATGGCCAGCACATCCCCGGCCACCCTGCTCCTATCTGGGAGTGGATCCAGCTTAAAAAAAACCCAACAGAGTCAATGCCAGGGGAGAGAAAAGGAGCAGGAACTGCTTTTGGAGGCAGTACCTGCCCCAGGTGGCACGACTCCCAAACCACCCACGGCAGGGGGAGACAGGGGGGAGAGACCCTCTGGGTTTGAGGGGAGGGGGAAGGCATTCAGTGATGCTGAGTGCGTGGCGTGTACGTGCCACCAGCTTCATACCCCCACCTCCAGCCACAGGAGATTCCCCGTTCCCTGCTTAACTCATGCGCTCACAATTTCCTACCCAGAAAAAAAAAAAAGAAAAGAAAAAAAAGAAAGAAAAAAAAGAGAGAGAGAGGGAGATGTAAAGTAGGACTGGGGGAAACATCCTCTCCTCCTGGCTGAGTGGCCAAGAGGAGCTGGCAATAAAAGCCCAGTTCTGCCTGCTCCCCGGCGCTCCGTTTTATTTGCCTTTCCACCACGTGGAGACTTTTTTTGGCTGGCGGGGTGGAATTTTGAAAGGCTGAACTTACAGCCTTTCCCAGCTTTCCAGGGGGGGGGGAAATGCATGACCCGTCCCATGGCATCGGTGCATGCGTGTGGGGGGGGGTGTGTGTGTGCACCCCCAGCTGCGTGGGGTCAGGCTCGCACGTCGTCCTTCCTTGCAGCTCTTCGTACTTACCCAAATACCTCTCTAAAACGCCGCCCAGTTAATTTTTATCTTGGCTTTCAACTCAGAAGCTGACACGATACCAGAAATTCTGATATTAGCCCGGAAAGCGAAACCTCACGTGCTACGTCCAGAATGACCTAACACAAACCTCCCGACTTGTATCTGTGAAGATACAAGTTTTTGGGATGTCGTAGGGATAAATTTGTCCAACTGCCACCTCTGCATTACACCCGTAGCACTACCCAGTGGTTCCTAGGGGCACAAGACTGAAAGCATCACCCTTCTGGATGGGGAACAGGAAGATGAAGCAAGAGCTGGTGGTGGATCAGCGAGACAGTGAATGACCCTGCTCCTCACAAATGCCACCTTCCGGCAGCTCCGAGTGTCCAGCACATGGAGATGGATATCTTTAAAAGCAGAGGTTAAATATCCATCAAGCAGATGCTGTTCAGAGTTTAAAACAACACCCCCCCACCCCCCCAAAAAAAAAAAAAGAGATCAAGGGCCACAGAGAGTACACAAAAGTGAGTGCATTCCCCCACCGGTGATGTTTCTGCACAGCTCTGTCTCCAAAGGGATGCAAGTACAGACAAATGAGAAGACACTAGGTCTCCTTAGGGATTTTCAACTCACTGGAATAAGAGAGCACGGCATTTGCATTAGCACAAAATCAGAGAATCACATGGGATTGGAAGGGACCTCTGGAGATCATCGAGTCCAAAGCTCCTGCCAAAGCAGGTCCACCCAGAGCAAGTTGCCCAGGAACCTGTCCAGGCAGGGTTTGAATGTCTCCTCAAAACCAACCCTGGGCTTACCAATGGTGAGAGACCAAGAACTGGAGAAGATTTCTATTTGACCTGCTTGATGGACACCACCGCACTATCCCCCTGTGGTGGACCACCGTGAAGCAAGAAGACGCAGAAGTGTGGTTTTAGAAGCTATGTCTCCACAAAGACCGTGTGTCTCCAGAAGCTGGTGCAGTATGACCTTCTTGTGGTGCCCATGCATGGGATGGCTTGGCAGGGGTCTGCCAAATGCCCGGTCTTTCACAAGCAGTCGCTGGCAGAGCCAGGATTTCTGGAGCCACTTTTGGAGACAGTTGTTTCCCTGCCTGCTTTCCTCCTCCTGTCTTTCAGAGGCACCCCCTTTTGAAACGTGGAGGGGTGCAGCCAGAGACAGATGATCCCTTGGCCCAGTGTAGTCCAGAGGATGCTAGATTCACGTTGTCCTGTATCAGATAAAAACTTACCATGAGTGACCCCTAATGGGAGTCTGTAACTCACAGGGACTATCCAAATGTGCTAGCCAAACTAGAAAAGGTGATATCCAACTCACTTTTTGCATATGCTTTCAGGAAAATTGTCACTTTGCAGAGTTTCAAGTGGGTTTTGATGGGAAAAGATAATTCCCCAAACCTATTTTGGCTAATACCCCAAAGCAGGAGGATCCAAAAGATAATGCAAGAGTGACTTGGATGACATGTAGTTTCATGCTCGCTTATCTCTGTTCTCCTCACCTCCCGAGATGAGATTCTATGAGTGACTTCATGGTAGTGTTGCCCCTTCTCCACAGATAAAAGCAAAGCACCTCATGGAAGATGTGGTCATTTGAGGGAATTCAGCCACCTGAAAAGATGGGGAGAAGATGATTCCTACCATGCAAATCCTGAAAGGCAAGGAAAGTTTGAATAATAATAATAATAAGATGAAGAAGAAGAATAAGAAGTAGAAGACAGGGAGTAGGAAAGGAAGAGAAGCTGCATTTTCAAATACAGAGAAATGTTTCTCTGTGGACTGTCTCTGTGTCAAATGATGTCATTTAAGTCGACTGCCCAAAACAAACCACATCCAAAGGTTCTGTTGCAGGGTCTCCAAACTCACGTCCAGCCTTTGCCCAGCACGGACGCTTGTTCATGTAGGAATACCAGAAAACATTGCAGCACATCACTGCCCATTTCTCTGCCTAGTTGCTATATTAAACATAAGTCCTGGGGGAAAGATACACCCTCCGGGGTTGGGAAGGGTATTTACATGAAAGCAGCTGCCCAACAGCAGAGCACAAAACCAACTGAGTTCTGGGCAACACTGCCAGAAGTCTTGACCACCAGAGGTTTGTATCCCTGCTGCTGGTGTTCCCCTGAGGAACTGGCACATGGGGCGAGAGTCCTCATCTAATCACACGGCCAGCCCAAATCCTGTCCTCTGTCCGTAGTCACTGTCAGCCCAGTAACAGCATTTTGCCTCTCTGGAAAGAGGAAACGGGAGCTGAAACAAGAACTGCAGCCATCACTGGCTGCTGAGCTCGTTCCCTTTCTGTTCCACAAAAGACCAGGCAAACCCAGAGCGGCCAAAAAAGATGTCACCGTGTTCAAACAAGCCTGCGAGCAAGCAGGTTACCAAATCAACAAGGCCACCCTGCAAGAGGGCTGGGGCACCCTGCCCAGGGGGCAAGAGCAAGCCAGACAGGGAAGGGAATCCTGAGCTAGGAAAGGAGAGAGGTCTAGGGTAAGGGTCAGCTTCCTCAGAAACCTAGGAAAAAAAAAAAAAAACCACACAACTATTATCGGGAAATAGTCTAGTTAGCAATGCAGCATTTAGCTAGTGACAAGCACAGAAATGGTTCTGCCTAAATATCTGTAAGCAGCAGGGAATATTGCCATAATTAGTAAGAAACACAAAAGGGAGCAAGAGCATTCACGCTGAGAATCAGCCAGCTCCTAAGAGAAGCCCCAAAAAGCTTGTGCTACTGGTGGCCACTACCTGCACATCGTGGAGCCATATCCCTGAGGTGGGAAAGCCTGGAGCTCGGCTTCTTCAAGCACAAAAATATGTGCAATGAGAAGGTTTCGCCTTTCAGGAGAAAGGATGCCTCCTGCTAAGGTGTCAATGAGAGGCCCTTTACCTTAACAGCTCCGTCCCACTCACCCCAAATTCTCCCTCAGGGACAAGCAAGACATCCAGAGGGAGCACCGGTGTTCACCTGCCTGTAAAGCATCATGAGAGGGTTTGTGCTTTTGTTGCACCGAAGGGACAAAGAGGACAAAGAGGACTCTGGTTGCACCAGGAAGAAAAGTCTGCCCTCTGCTTGCCTGGAGAAAGAGGGGTTCCCAGCAGGGCTAATAAATCACTGCTCCCCACTGATGTGAAGAGCAGGCGTGATTTCCACCAGCTGGCAATGGGGATGGCTGAGACTGGATCACGTAGGTGCTAGAGGATCCCCTGGCACCACCTTTGCTCAGGAAAAGCTTTCTGGAAAAAAGAGAATGCTAGTGAGAGCCTTGCCCCCCTGGGGCAGGGATGAGTTTTACCAGGGCCTGGCACTACGTACGGCTGGAATTTATACCCTCCGAGAGGAACATCGCCCGCAAGGAGCTCGTCCATCCTGAAATTCAAAGCGGCTGCCGAAATCGCCCCCATGATGGGAAAGTCTGAAGGTCACGGATGCAAACAAATATTTGACATGTCAATACAAGGCAGCCTTGAACACTGCACCCCCAGCGTCGGGGAGGACCCCCCTCTGCCCTGCCTGCGTGTGAACGCCCTCCAGCATACCACCCACGCCGCCTCTGAGCCTTGTTAATGTTTAGACTTTCCCTGAAAGACCTGTCTGGGCTCAGCCAGAGGGAATCAGCGACATAAATTAGCCGGAGACCAAATGTTTACCTCAAATACTGCTAACATCCTCCTAAGCTGAGGAGCCACGTTCCTCCTGGGCTTCTCTAGGTGACCTTTCCTCCCCAGCCCACCTCCTCCTGGGATCATCTGACCAACATCTCACCCACTCCTAGGATGGCCACCACAAACCTGCCTCGCCACGTTCCTTTCAATCCTCCTTCTGAGCCCAACCAGGCTTGGTCCAGCTCCTTAAAGTGTTTGAAAGGCAATGAGGGGCAAACACATCTTCTGACCAGTGGTCTCACAGCAGAGAAGGGCACCAGCTGAGTGAGAGACTCAGGACTGAGCCTTTGGGTGAAATGCCTGGTCCATATGGCAGCAGGACATGAGGTTGCCCGTGGGACAACAGCCCTGCTTTGATGGACCTGCCCTACTGATGCAGTGTGACTTTGCCCTCAGAACGAACGAGGGGAGCACAAGGGACCAGAGCAGTCTCACGGCTGTACTTAAACTGCTGTTGCTGATAAACCATGGATATTGTCCCTGTAAAATCATGGGAGGTTTGTACAGGATTCCAGGGAACACAATTTTGATGCGCTCGATGGCCTGCTCAATATCTCCAACAGCCTCTCCTGGTACCCAGCTCTCTGTCTCTCTCCACCTTCTCTCTGCTTCTGCCCTCCTTGTCTCCTTCCAAGTTCTGTGGGAATTCAGCCAAGAAAAATCAGCAGCCTTGGATGTTGATGCAGGAATATCATCACTTTGGGTGTAGACCTTTTGCTCCATCAGGACCTGTGAAACAAGGGGGATTTTCCTCCCCCCTACATTTTGGTGTAGGAGGCTTGCAAATTGCATGGGGAGTGAAACGTCCTTCTTGACATGAAGAAGAAGAAAACATTTGACTGAAACCTGAGACTTGGTGGGATGGAGTTTATGTCTTGTCTCCTGGCTCAGCAAACCTGGGTGGACCATATCCATATGCTCCAAGTGACTGCTTGCTCTGCTAGGAGTTTTGGGGAAAGATAGGAGAGAGAAGAAGTTTTAAAGTTGCTTTCCCCACCCCTCTCTCAGTTTACATATAGAAAAATAAGCCTGGCCATCCCACAGGCCCTCCAGTCGAATTTGCTGTCAAATTTAGATGGCAGGAGAGCATGAGACCCATCAGGCCTTCCAGCTTCCCACCCAACATCTCAGTGCAGCTCATCCAACCAGCACAGATTTGGGGCTCTGCTGCAGCTACCCCAAGGAAAGTCCGCTTTAAAGGGAATTAAGAGGATATTGCAGCATTTTTACAGGATTAGTTTAACTGAGATCTGTGCTGCAGGCAGCGATGAGCCCCAACGCTGCTTTTCAGGATGAGGGACCTGTAAAGACCCGCCTGTTCACAGATCTCTCTCTTATACAAAAGTCAGTTATTTCCCCCAAATAGGCAAGCCTTCTCACACTGCCAAATTAAAACCCTTCTTCTTGCTCAAGACCTCAGCTTTCATCACCCAGACTCCAGGTACCACCTAAATTGAGAGCCACAAGACAGTGTTTGCCCTGGTCGGCTGTAATCCCCCTTGCTGCGGGAGCTGGGCATTAATTCTCACTAAATCCCCTCAAACCCTCTTCATCACAGAGGTGCAAGAGCAGCAAAATGCCCCATTAACCCTTTTTTCCCCCCACTGGCTTTGCCTCATCTTCCCGGCGAACGAGGTTTCCAACAGGTTTTATTTAAATTTTCTCCAGCTACATGGCTTTTTTCTTTCATGCCTGGCTGCCCAAGCGCAGCAGGCTTGACTTTCAGCTCCTAAGGTGGTTTGAGACCTAAAGCACCTAAAATCCTGGTGCTAAGAATAAACCCTGCCGCTTTCGAGAACTCAAAAAAGGTGACTAGAAGCTGTGTTAATTTACCCGTCGGCCCGGGCTTTAGCAGCCCCATATGTCTCCTAGGGAGCTATTTCCCCCTTTAAAGAGGCGTGTTATCTCGTATCTTTTCTCACTTTCGGTCCTATCTTATTAATCTATGGTGGAGGGATCATTTAAAAAATAGCACTGTGCTCTTCTGCAGCAGTTTCAGGTGCTCTGGTTCCTCCCAGAGCTACAGCTGCATGGGTTTCTGGGCAGAGACCCACCTACCATAGCTATTCCTCTCAAAAATGACAAGGGGTGACCCAGCACCAGGATTTCCAGGCCTGTAAATGGATGCGGTCCCATCCTGCTGCCTTTGAGCTCCCTGGGGCTGGTGTCTCACACCTGGGCTTGAGGCAAACTTTTTGGTTACAGACCCTGTCCAGTCCAGAAACATCAGGACTAACTCAAGACAGAACTCCAGAAGACAAGTCCTGCTTTGGAGTCTTCAGAACAAGAAGGACATGGACCTGTTGGAACGGGTCCAGAGGAGGCCACGAAGATGATCAGAGGGATGGAGCACCTCCCCTATGAGGACAGGCTGAGAGAGCTGGGGTTGTTCAGCCTGGAGAAGAGAAGGCTCCAGGGAGACCTTAGAGCAGCCTCCCAATATCTGAAGGGAGCTACAGGAGAGCTGAGGAAGGACTTGCTTACAAGAGCGTGTAGTGATAGGACAAGGGGTAGTGGCTTCAAACTGGAAGAAGGGAGATTTAAATGAGATATTAGGAAGAAATTCTTTCCTGTGAGGGTGATGAGACACTGGAACAGGTTGCCCAGAGAAGCTGTAGATGCCCCAACCCTGGAGGTGTTCAAGACTTGCTCTAGCTACAGGCAATCCTGCTTCAGCAGGGGAGTTGTACTAGATGATCTCTACGGTCCCTTCCTACTCTAAAATTTCAGTGAAATTCAGTTAAAAAAGACATGGATGGGGATTTGAGCCACCTGATCTGGTAGGAGGTGTCCCTGCCCATGGCAGGGGGATTGGAACTCCATGATCTTTATGGTCCCTTCCAACTCTAACCATTCTATGAAGGTAACAAACAGCTGTGTGAACAGTCTCCAAGAGTCCTATCTCCAAGAGTCCTGCACACTGCTTTCGCTCTTAAGTCATAAGACAATTATCTCTATTATTCATACTTCCTCTGAGCAAGATGCTTGGTTCTAAGGAAGGGACTCACAGATTGGGAGCCCACCTGCACAGCTGGGAACTGGAGGTGGATGTGACCATCCCAGCCAGCTCACGAGCACAGACAGAAGCCCCCATCCAAGCACACCAGCAAGGGTGGCAGACACACTTGAAGATCAGAGCGTTGCTGCAGATCCACCCCCAGGTCCATGTCACCACCGCTGCTCCACCCGGCTGCAGGAAGGATGGGAAATCTGGCTCAAGCTCAGGACTTGTAAGCAGGAGATCCTGCAGATCTCCTGCAGGAGGTCAACCTGCACATCACCAGTGCTTCCCACTCCCAGCCCAGCACCAACAGACGTCACCACGGCCACTATGAACATATATCACACAGGTATTGCGTGATATATAGGATCTGACAGCCCTATCTTCGGGCTCGGTGGCATACCTAGAAGGCAAATTACCCAATCTTAGCTGTTTCTATGCCATGTTGAAGGATGGGTTCATCTTGCATCACTCCAGGCTTTCTGCAGCTTCTGAGGCAACAAGACAGAAGTGATGGAGCACTAAAAGGGGAGTAACTCAGAGAGAGAGGGGAGCAGGCCAATTCCAAACAGCGCTCAAAAATGATAGCTTTTTAGCTCCTTGCCGGGGTCTCAGGCACAGCTTAGTGGAATTCAAGCAAAATTAGACAAAAGCAGCAGCAGGGACATCTCCAGCATGCAC
>BJBW01012558.1:12944-26903 GCA_004320125.1 Scolopax mira | reverse complement strand
GGGGAGGCAGCAAGGGGAACCCTGACTGTTGGGCACCTTGCACAAACGTGTGAGCCGTGCCACCTGGGCAGAGGCATCAGGTGGAAAGATGGGAGAACACCTCCCACTCTCATCACCCACAGAAGTCAATGGATGAGAAAAGAGTGAAAAAAACATCTCCAGAAAGAGTAAATCAGAAACTGCTCAGTTCAGGCAAATCAGAAATTGCTATTTTGGTTTGAAAGACAAGTTGTAAAAACAATTGCTCACACAGTTGTCCCTGCAACCGAGAGAGAAAGCAGCTGCAGAGGGTTTGGTGTTTTTTTTTAACATGAAACCAAGCAGCAGAAGTGTGAACAAAAACCTTGCAGAGCCCGAGATTTCGCATATTTACATGTAATTAGAAAACTCCTGGCAAGGTTCGTGTTACTAAGTATTCCCCCATCACCTCTGGGACCTCTCCCACCAGCTTGCAAGAGTTGGTGTCTTTGGCCCCCGCGGTGACTCTGAAGTGTCATTTGGGGACCACCGTCAGCTCAAGGATGAGCCAGGACCTCAGTGGACACTTAGGGCACCTACATCCCCCTTGGGCGTGATGAGAATTAAGCACCCTGGGGTTTGGCTTCCCCACCCTGACCCCTGCCCTCTCCCCATTTTGGTCCCTTCGAGCGACCCCGCCAGTGGGCTGCCCATCTCCCACTGGACTTCGCCTCCACCCCAGGACCACGTCACACACACACACACACACCCCCTACAAAGAGGGGCCTGTGCAGGAGCCTGGGGCTCACGCCGTGCCGAGAGGAATCATAAAGCTCCTTTTAAGCCGACCAGCACAAAGCTGAGCCTGTTTCGGCCGCAGGTCGGGGGCCGCCGCCGGCCCTCCCTGCCTCTGCCAGGCACTGAGTCATCCCCCGACGGGGCTGCCAGCCCCAGCACCAGCCAGAGAGCTGGGGCCAGTAGGCAAAGGAGAGAGGGGAAACCTCTAACCCCTGCGACAGCCAAAACGTGCGCCTGGAGCTGCTGCTTTTTTCCCCCAGAAGCACAATAGGAAATATCGTGGACAAGACCCGGGTCTGCCAGGGAAAGGGGTGATGGGCAACCTCCCTCGGGCTTCCATCTTCTGCCACAGGTCCCTCTCGAATCTCTTTGTGACATGAATTTAAAAGCAAGGGTTTCTACCTGCTTCCTCTTACAAGGCAAGGGAGGGAAAGTGGAAGATATTTTCCAGCTTTCAACTGGAAACTCGTGCAGTGGGAGCTTCTCCCTCAAAGTCTCGGCACCCAGAGCCAAAGACATCTCCACCGTTGTCTAAAGCAGCACAAATACAAGAGACACGCAGTCTTCTGCCCACAGAGAAAGAAAAAAAAAAAAAAAGAAAGTAAGGAGTAGGTCTTGGCACTTTTTCAAGTTTTTAAAAGCATTTTTATGAATCCGAGTCCCTCTTTTTTTGACACTCTGAGCTGGCAGCAAAGCCAGGGAGCTTTGATGATGCCCTGGGGATCAAAGTGTTGGTTCTCTTCAGCTCCCTTGAAAAGCACAGCCCGGTTCCCTAAGGGTAAACACAGTGATCCATACCATCAGCAGACAGGGAGGAGAGCTAGAGATACATATCATGATTTCAGTCTACCATCTCTCAAGTCCCAGCAACCTAAAAATTAAATAAAAGGTGGGATAAAGCTGGTCCTGCTCAGATCCAGGGGTATGAGGTGGGTTGGAGAAACATACTCCTGACTCCTTTGGCTTGCCCGTGCCCATGACCCAGGTACAAACTTCCCTTCAAAAGGCCAGTTAGCACCAGCAGGAAAGAGCAGCAGCCAATTTAAAATTGAGGGAAATAGGAGACTTAGAGCCAAAAAAAAAATAAAAATAAAAATAAAAGCCCTTGAGCACCTCACCTGCGCCCAGCTGTGCAAGTTCAACAGCTGGGAGCCCCTGGCGTTCAATGATGTTGTGAAGGCTGAGCCACACTCCCAAATGCATCCCAACTGGCCACCTTCTCTTAGTAATTGCCACTTTAGATTGAAGAATTAAAAACAGGGGGTGAGGGGGAAGTCAAGACAAACAGCTCAGAAGCCTGTGAGTTCAGAGAAAAATAACTTCAGCACAGGAAAAATAAAAAAAAGACTCAATGCAGACAAGAGATTCATCCTCTCCACTTATTTTTTTATCTTCCTGACTCTGCTTTTTCTCTCTCCTTTTCTCTTCTAAGTTATTCAAGGCTTAGTGGCAGCAGAGCCTCAGCCAAGGTCACCCTGATGCCCTTCTGAGCGTCTAGACCCAGGGCAAGTGCCAAGGACCAATTTGTGAATTGGCACCAGTGCTGGGCAGGCTGATGAAGGCTTCCCACACCTCCGCTTTACGCTGAAGCCAAATTCACCCCATTTCTGCCTCCACAAGACACCGTGGGCATCACCCAACAAAGAAATTGTTTTTCATCTGACACTCTGGCTAATCCGCCTGGACTCACCCACCGGTCCTGTTCTTCTTACAAGCATCAAAGATTTTTAGTGTTGACCTCCCTGGTCACAGCAGGCGGATCATCTCCAGCTTTTACTGGAGCTGAATTGAGTGTGTTTGCTCTCCAAGGAAATCCTGTAGTCTTGACTGGCAAGCAGAAGGCTCTGAAGGGATGAGCACGGAATCACAGCGTCACAGAATCACATGGCAGGAACCTCTGGAGATCTTCTAGACCAAACCCCCTGCCAAAGCAGGCCTACCCAGAGCAGGTTGTACAGGAATGTGATTCCACCACCTCCCTGGGCAGCCTCTTCCAGGGTTCTTCCACCCACAAAGTCAAGAAGTTCCTCCTCATGTTTAGGTAGAACTTTTTATACTCACGTTTGTGCCCATTTCCTCTTGTCCTGAGGAAACCACTGAAAAAAGACTGGCTCCATCCTCTTGACACCCTCCCTTTAAGTATTTATAAGCATTGATCAGATCCCCCTTCAGCCTTTTCTTCTCCAGACTAAAAAGACCCAAGTGCCTCAGCTCAGACTTAATCACCGCTTGAAATGGCTTTTCCACTTGGCCTCTAGTGCCCAGGTAGGTCCACACAGGATATTTCAGCCACGCCAACCAAAAAGCTCCAAAGCTATAAAGGAAAGGGTCAGACTCTTAAAGAAATAAAATAAAATTAAAAAAAAAAAAAGGCAAAGCCCTGCAGCTACTGCTGCCAAGTGGCTACTGCTGGGGCTGGCTGGTTGCCCCCACAAAGGGGATGGCTACCTTGGGCACGTTGGGGCACCCTGGAGATGCTCACTGCCCTGACTCAGCCTTGCACAGAGCAGCACCGGGCACTGCTTCTCTGACCAGCAATGACAGGGCAGCCCCGTGCCTCTGCCCACCCTCAGGTCTGGGGAACCAGGCCTTCACTTCACACACCTCCCCCTGCTTTTTCTTTTGTGTTTTTTTTTTTTCTCCCTTAACAGAATTAGCTGAATTTTGCAGGGATGCGGGCTGGAATGGGTCTAACTGACGAAGCTATTTTGAACCAGGCTTCCCTTGGGTTTCCAAGGGCCAGCAGTTCCCTCCTCCCAGTAGGATGCTCTGCCCATGCAGCCCACAATGAGCCTGAGCACCGAGGCACAATGGGGAGGAAGCCGCTGGGATTCCCAGCACGACTCTTGGCTCAGCCAGCCCTCCCCAGCTCCACTGTTTGCTCTGAGCCCTGGGGAATGCTGGCCCTGGCTGGGGACATCCAGCTGCAGGCGTGCCAGAAAGCCCTGCTTGAAGATCTCCTATAGTCCCACTCCATCTCAGCCAGCTGGGAACGATCTCCGCCGAAACACGTCTGGCCAACCCAAGCTGGAGAGTTGTTTCAGGCAGACCAAACCAGGATTTGCCCTTAAATAAACTCCTTCAAACAGCACTGACGCGTGTTGCTGGCCCTCGAGAGCAGAAGAACCAGCTGAAGCACCCTCTGATGCCCTCCCATCAGCCCCGAGTTCCTTCCCTCTCTGCAGCTCCTGGAAGTCGCTGCGTCCTGCTCCCTGAGCCCTGGCACCCTTCTCTCCCAGGGCTCCTCTTGGATGGCATTCCCTTGCAAGGAAAAGCCCAGGCAAGCTGTATCCTTTCCTTCCCTTTAAACACACTCCTGTTTAACTTCATAACCCTGTCAGGGCTGGCTGTGCTCCACAGCAAAGCCACACGGGTATTCCCACCTCCGGGCAAGGCTTCACCTAATAGGAACGATCCAGGAGATTCTGTAGGGTGGTCCGTGTGACTTAGAGCCAGGCACTTGCTGGGAGAGAGAGAAGAGGGTGGTTTCTCAGAGGGTTTAAGCTTGCTCCAGGTGAGTACTTAGTAATCAAGTTTACATTTAAAAGTGCTCGATTTTGGTGGCGGTTCTTTCCTTTCCCCCGTAATAAAAAGTCAAGCCAACCCCAGCTGCTCAGGGGAGTAACTTTTAACACCCCTCCTTAGAAATGGGCTTACATACATATATATATTAAATTCCAAGTACACAATAAACACAGACATCAGATGGGGAATTGCTCAGGGAGCCGCCAGGCACTGATGCCCGTCAAGTCTTCACCCAACTGAGCCCCCTGCCAGGGCCTGACCTGCAGCCTTCATGCAGCACCAGCGTGGAAGCACTGCCAAGCATCAGTAACTGCTCCTGACAGCCTCACATGAAGTCCTCGTCAAGATGTCAGGACCAATTAGTGAGCTAACAGGCACCAGGACAGAGAGCGCTCCCCACATTGGGTGGATGGAGCCTGCTTCCAAGGCATCTGCAAGCCTTACACACAGTGACCGAGCGACTGCAACCCTCCTGAGATGCTGCAGTAGGACCCTTCAGTAGGGAGACTCTGGCTCCATCACACACCTCTAAAATCTATACCTTGGCAGCAGGTTTGGGGTAGGACCTGCTGCTCCGCAGCCCTGGGTTTGGCTACCTGCACAAATGACCACATTTTGCAGGCTAAAAGCCACCAACAGACATAGGCTCAATGATAAGAAACCAACATTTCTGTCCAGGCACCACAAGGCAGAATGAGTTGCCCAGGCTTGGCATTTGCAGAAGCCACCAAGGTGAAAAGGATCAATCCTTACCCTGGAAAGGAGGTTATCAGCTACGGAGGGAGACACCACCACCCTACCTGGCCATCTCTCTTCAGGTTACCCAGCTGGGAGCTTTCTCCCAGACATAAACATCCAAGAAAAGTCAGCCCGGGCCTGAGGGATGAACAAATCTGTTTTAGAATCATCATAGAATCATAGGGGGTTGCAAGGGACCTCTGGAGATCATCTAGTACAACCCCCCTGCCAAAGCAGGTCTACCCAGAGCAGAGGAACATGTCCAGGTGGGGTTTGAGTGTCTCAGAGAAGGAGACTCCACCACCTCCCTGGGTAGCTTGTTCCAATGCTCTACCACCCTCACAGGAAAGAAGTGTTTAGGTGGAACTTCTCATGTTCATCCTTTTTCTTGCATCCCACTCACCCTGAAAGTCATTCTGCCCCAAGAGAGTAAGAGACTCTCACCCAAAGTGACCAAAACTTCCTTCACACCTCACAACTCCTCCAACCCTGATACGGGTTATTTTCCTTCTTCCCCCACTTTCTCCCTGAATTCATGCAATCTCAATCATACTCACACTGCCCAGGCACTCTCGTGGGAGTAGGAAACTCCACCTCAAGCAGAACTGGGATCTGAAAAGAAGACATTCTATTCCCTGCAAGGGTGTGGAGTCTGATGGGACACATGTCTGATGTCTGCCTGACAGCAAAGCCTGATGTGTGACAGACCTCACCCTACTTCACAGGAGGTGATTCTGCCCCTCTGCTCTGCACTTGTGAGACCCCCACCTGGGAGCACTGTGTCCAGCTTTGGAGTCCTCAGCACAGGAAGGACAAGGACCTGTTGGAATGGGTCCAGCAGAGGGCCACAAAGATGGTGGGTTTGGTGAAGGTGATGGGGCAGAGGTGGCTTTTCCCTGCAGAGAGGAGTGGTTTTTGCAAGCCAGCCCTCGCTGTGTGTGTGTGTTTCACAACAGCCCAGCTGCCACCAGCAAACGGTGGAGTAAGCGCCTGCAATCCTGGCCCGGGGAAGGCAGCACAGTCTGTTTGGCTGCAGAAGGATCACAGGATATTATTTTTTTTAAAAAAAAAAAAGAGCGAGCTTTGGTCAGCCTCCAAAAGCACATTGGGAGGCTGAGGGAGAAGGCTCCCCTTGACACAAAGGGGTTTCGGATGAGGGTGGGCACAATTAACCTGTGTGCTTGGGAGCTGCTGCAGACCCAGCCCAGTCCTGCGGTTAATTGCCGTGCGTGGAAGCCGTCCCTAATAAAATCAAGATGACAAACTGGCCTCCTGTGTTTAATAATCTGCGATGACTAATGGATCGTCTGTGTTCGTTAATACCCCTCTCTTACACAGCCTCCTCTTTCTCCAGCTAGCTGCCCAGCCTGCCCTGTCTTCCCCAGACCACAGCCAGCTTTCCTGCAGAAGGTGAATTCCTTTCGGAGTCGCATTTAATTTGCTGCAAGCTACCCCTTTAAACCCGGGCTTTGACATCCAGGGACTCCAGAGAATAGGAGGAATGCCTCCGCTGGCTTTTTTCACTGAGCCCATTTAGCCTTTTTTGGACAGAGGGAAGCATCCGAGAGGGAGGGCACATTTTTCCCTCTTTGAATCACAGAAGGGACACCACAGCTCATTCCTCACGTCCAGGCTGCTTAACCCTTCCCGTGTCCAAGCGGCTACTCCTCTGGTGGCATCAGAGCCTCTCGATACCACCTTGCCTGCTGGCCCAAAAGCCCAGGGAACACATTAGGTCATCCCAGGGGAAAAAAAAAAAAAAAAAAAGACATTGGGTTTTCTATCCTTTCAGGGCTGGAGCCAAGACAGTCACTCCCACCTTGATCCCATGATACAAACCACAGCCTGACACGCAGCCCCCACAGATCTCTCTATATTTGTACATATAAAGCACCTATCATCATATTGATAAACATTCTTTGGGACCGCTCTGACAGAAAACTCAAGAGAGCTTCTTCTCTCTCCAAAACAAGGAAAGAGCGGGGTTTTGTTATGTTTTGGTGGGTTTTTTTGCTTCCCACTCATTTATCTGCTGCCAGAACAGCTGGTCCCCACGGGCTTTACTGTACAGCCCTCCGCCACATGACCCAGGCATTAAGCCTGCCCACACGGCTGGCAAAGCCTTTGCTGGTGTAAGTTTGGCTGCAGGGACCAGCTTTCTGATGCTCACAACATTGCTAAGAGATTCCCCTGCCTTCTCCTTTTCCTCACGTTCCCACAGGACGGGGTACCACGCCAAATCATCAGGCTGGAGAGCAGAGGGAAGGGTCAGAGCACAGGCTGCGGGACTCGAGTTTTGTCTATATACAGAAGGTAACCTAAATCATGTTGAGGTTTTTTTTTCCCCTCTAGTGTTTGAAAACAGGTTAAGTTATCCATGCAGGCAGAGCCAAGGATGAAAGCAAAGCAGATCACAGCTTCTCTCTGCCACCCCCCAGAAAGCAACAAAAGCTGGTCATAGATGCTAGGGTTTTGGTTTTTTTTAATATGCCATCCTTAAGTTAAAACATTCCCCAAGATGAATTTCAGGTAAGCTCACCCTTAGATGTACTTCTTTAACTTAGATGTAACTTCTTTAACTGAGATGGTGATTGAGATGTCATTTGGTAAAAGCCATGCTCTTAATAAGAAGATAATCCCATGTAATAAAACACTGAAAACATCAAAATCCGACTGGTGTGCCTGCCTGGAAGGCAGTGTGCAAAGTGAAATTCCGAAGCAACAATTTTACAGTGAAAGAAACAGTTGATTTCAGAGCCATGTCAGTACCTGCACCCCCAGCAGCGGAGAAGACCCGGTGAAGGAGCAGCGTTGCCCACCCTGAGACAGGATGAGACCCACAGCCTGGGGGACCATCCACCCTCAGTAACACAGCATCTGTGCACCAGACCACTCCTCAGCGTACGTTTCAGGACAGCAGAACATCTAATTTCTACCCCATTAGCCACGGTGCTGGAGTTTATGCTGCCATTGCGGGGGGAGAACAGGCGGTACGGGGTCCAGCACGGAGCCAGCGGGGCACAGGCAGCTCCTGACGTGGGGCAAGGCTCTCCAGTCAGCCTGCCAAAAATGTTTAACCCAATCTGAACCAGAAAAGTGAGTTTGCATCGGTCATTAGTGCCTTGTGTCACGGGCTGAGATGTTTCTTTTGTGATGTGGTTACCAGGAGCCCTGGAACCACAGCCCTGAAGAAGCCCAGGGCACCCACATGGCAGAGGACAGGAGGCAGCACAGGATTCGCCTCATGATGAGCAGCTCCGTTACCCTCACTTTGTTCTGGGCTTTGGAGTTATGACTATGTGAAGACCACACAGATGGACAGGCAAACTTCAGCTCCACGACCCACTCAGGGGCGGGGGGTTGGACTAGATGATCTCCAGAGGTCCCTTCCAACCCCAGAGGATTCTACGATTCTCCTCCAACACGCTTCCAGAAAAGCAGAGAGCCTGAGAAACTTAAAATGTGATAAGAAAAAAAAAAACCAACCAAAAAAAAAGGAGCATGAAAAAAAAGACCTGCATGGTTTAGGAGTCCCTATGATGCTAAGACAGCAGCTGCAGGAAGGGACAGCAAAACATCTCTCAACCAAGCAGATGAGCTTCTGCAGTTGTGATGGTTTCTGCACGTGGTGGAAAGGACAAGAATATTCTGTTTCTCTTGACAGCTTCATCAGCCTATAGGTGCGCCAGGATTCACAGCCACTCCACCAGAAGTTTTAATGTTCTCCTTGTCACCATGCCCAGGGCCAGGACCCCATTCAAGCACACACAGCAGAGACAGCCCCTACCTCCAGCCACTCACAGGCCAAAAACAGATGGATCACGTTGTAAGGAATAAATTGGTCAACTTTGGTGGAAAGCAGAGCATGGCAGCTGTTGACATAAGATTTCTTTACCCAGAACTGAAATACTTTTGCCTGTGGGGAGAAGTGAGGCAGCTGCTTCTGTGGGGATCTTAGGCACAGCCAAGGCTGGAGCAGCTGGTGGCAGCTCATAGCAAGACACCACAACATCCTGAGGAACAGAGGACATCCCAGCCCAGACACCAGCCACGTTCAGCCGTTTGCCGAGAAACACATGTTCACATGTTTGCCAAAGATCTCCTCAGGGCAGAAAATACACAGCAATTTACTCTTGACCTGTAACCGAGGCAGGGAACAATTCCTAGTGGGTCACTGGCCACGGGCAAAGCCCACAGAACTCAGATAGGAATTTCTACCCATTCTACAAACCCAGTTTTCCAAATATATCACAGATTTCCATGGGTGAGCTATTGAAACAGGCCAAAGAGAGACAGACACTCTGTCCCCATCAGTGAGGCTCAGGCACACAATTATCTTGTGCTCCTTGGGAAAAATCCTCCCTTCAGGAGTAAAACAAGGTCTCCTCGGATTGTGGAGAAGCAAGTAACCAAGAGGTTCATCCCTCCCCCGTTCCCACTGCTTTTCAAGGATGGGTGCAGAGCAACAGAGCTGAGAAAGAAACATGGAAAATAAAAACAAATGGGCATGGTCCTTCTCCACATCAAACTCAGTGGGCCTGACTGGTCCGGAGGTGAAGGTGGCTGTGGTGGACAGCAGATACACATGGCCCAGGGAGGGGCAATGATTCACTCAGCTCAACTATACTAAAAGATGCTGCCCAGCACAGTGGTGTTTTCCTACTGGAGAACCAGAGGAGGAAAGGTTATTGCCTCCAGAGTACTCTGGGATCTCCTCTGGAAGTGGAGAACTTGCTAGAGAATGGCAATCACACTTCCAGCTCTTCCTGGGGGTTTCCATGCTTCCTTTGATCCTAAATAAAGTGAGGCTGAGGCTCAACCTCCAGTCAAGGCAGGGATGTGGCTTCACTGTGCCATGCTAGAGGAGGCAGAAGAGCAACGGCCCATTTCTGAAGGACCAGTTCCCCTTCATTTCCATCCAGTAAAGCCATTAATAAAACTGCTATTACAATCAAAAGGAGCACTTCCTGAGGAAGTGGGAATACACAGCTTGAAAATAGGCACGTGGAGGAGGTAGGGACTTCCTAGTAAAAACAGCAGCTGTCTCCTGCTTCTTCAGGGGCTAGCACTGGCTAATCCTCCTCTGCTGCTCCCTTCCCTCTCACTATGTTAAAATAAAGTTTCCCACTCCAGGCCAGCATCACACCTCTCAAACAAGGGCAATCATCTGCCCAACAAGTCAATCAGAAATTAAACCAACATCAGACTCAGGCTGGTGCATCATTCACTCTTATTTTGGCCCATTCTGGGTGTGATTGTGGGTTTGGAGCTTTCTTGTTCTGAAATACACTGTTATTACCTCCAAGAGCTGGCACGCCAGGAGGAGCAGCAGCACCTTTCTCAAAACCCTTCTTCCCATACCAGCCACCTAGCTTTTCAGACAGAACACACCTGTACCAAATAAACCTACAGCAGTTCTCAGAAAGTCCACCAAACTCCTCCAACCACAGTCACGGTGTCACAAGAGGTGTCAACAGCAACACCTAAACCAACCTTCTTACCAGGTTATAAAAAAAAATAATAGCCTGGGTCAATCCCCTGCTCTGCTTTACTCCCAGCCCCACAAACTGATGTTGGTGGATAAACAGGGAGGCAGGAACAGGGGGCATGACTTCAACCTGTATCGTCGCAAAGAGAAACATTTGGCAAACATTTCCCCAAAAAGCTTCTTTAGTTTGAGCGGGGAGAGGGTGGGTGCTCCCGAGCAGCATCAGGGAAAAGGCTGGGGATGAAAACCCACCATCACACTTGACCATGAGCTCTGTGGCTGATAACACGCCCCGGGCTGCTGCAAGGGTCCAAGCACCCAGGGTCAAGCCAGCTCCATCCAAAGACGTGCATGGACATGCCCTTAAGGTGCACGTTACAACTTCTGCAGTGATGGCAACATTTTTAGAGATGAAGAAATTACTTTCCCAGTGCCTGGTTCGTCTCCTCATCTTTCTCCTTTCTAACACCACTGAGAGTGGAACCACGAGACCGTCACAGTTTAAAAGCCATGAGAGATTTTTTCGGTAAGGCGGAGCGAGGTTTGTTTGGGTTTTTGGGGAGGTGGAGGAGAATGCATCAAGAGGAAAGATGGCCTTGAGCCAGAGCAGATCCCTGGGCCAGACCACCAGGCAGCCGCTGAGATCACACGGGTGACATCCCTCAGACTGCAGAACTGAAGCAGTGTCGATGAACCCACACGTATGATAAAGGGGAAGGTGGTATTCAGGCAGGGTCTGCCAAATGAGGTCCTCAAGGAGTTTAAGGTTTCTGAGAACCCAGAGAAAACCTCAAATCAGAGCCCTACCGCTCCCTTTGCTCCATGCAGCAGCAGAAACCCACCCGTTGCAGATCCCAGAGGCGCCGTGGCCCTGCAGGAGTGAGTGCCAGCAAGGGATGTCTGCTACCTGTCCTGCCATGGGGCAATCAGGCCAACGCACACCCCTGGCAGGTCTTAGAAAAAAAGAAACAGTAAATCTATAACCACTGGAAAGAGTTGACTCAGGAAAGCCTTAATAGATGAGAGATTGAGAGATTAGACACGTCCTTAGTTTACCAAGAGCCCCGTTCTTCAGAGCAGCCTACAAGTGCTGGTGCTTCAAGCCCTTGTTTTGCAGGCAGTTGCTAGAGAAGCTCAGTGACCCATAAATCCCCTGATGCATGTTGCCACCCGTGCCCCTTGGCAGCATTGTACAGCAGAAGGAGGTGCTGCTGTTTCCTCTTGCTTTGCTATGCCCCAGTCCCACCAAGAAGCCTTCCCTCCGTGAACGGGGCCGCACAGAAAATGAATTCCTCAAACACCTGCTACCTTCTCCCTGAGCAAATACCAGGCTGCTGATGGACAAGGGGAGGACTCAAATATTTACAGACAAGGTGAAGATGGGAGCTCTGCCAGACGTTGTGCCTGCGGGTGCTGCCAGGGTGCCCGTAGTATGTGCCTGCTGCAGAAACAGCCCCAGCAAATCCCAGATTTTTTTTCTTGGGCTGATTTCGAGGCATTTGGTTTAAAGCCGAGATGCTGATCCAGACGTGGCTGAGGGTGGGGGAAGCAACGCCGTTAACCTGCTAAGCCCTGGTTGGATACACGAGGTTCTCCAGGACACCAGCCTCACCACAGGCCAGCCAGGCCACCACAACAGCCCACAGCAGGAAAGGCTGGCACTGCTGCAGGGCAGATGAACAGCCACCAGAAGCCCCTGCCCACCACCTCCCAGACACCATCAAACGCTCAAAGCACCCTCCTTGGGTCAGCCTCTTCCCTGTCCAGCAAGGTCCCCTGCCCTTACGTGGACCAGTGGGGACAAAACAGGCTCCCACTGGATCAAAGGAATGGGAGATAGTTTCATCCCACACTGATTAGCTTCATTCGACAGAGATCCCAGATTTGGGAGATCTGCGTGGACCAGACAGCACTTCCAGCAGGCAGCATGCACGTGGCTACCCTGCTCTGGAGCTAATTTAACATCATAAAGACTTGGCCAAACCCAGCCACAAAACATTCCTGCCTACCTTTAACTTACTTGCAGCAACCTAGCCCCCTGCACGCTCAAATCTTCATCTGGAGACCTAAGGATGAGCACCCTGGGTCAGGTGGACTCTTCCATTCTTGTTTTTTTGTCAGCTCGTTCATGAATTCCTCTTTGATCTAAGCTTTCCACCCATCCAAAGCTTCAGGCCAGTTTCATGGGGTTTCTCTTTTTTCCAAGGCTGGAAAGCAAGTTGCGGTGAGGAGGGGAATGTTGGCCAGGGAAGCAGAGCCTACCTTTGATGCTTAACAGGGAAAATTTCACCCAGTCTTGCCTCAAAGGACTATGCTTCTCCCAAAATTACTGCAGGATCTCGTAGTATGGAAACAGATGTGTTAGGAAAAAAAAGCAGCTCTACCTGCTGCAGTGTCCTTGTCACAGTTGATTACCCTCCACTTTCTGCTTTTCATTCCCCAGCCCAGTGCTACGTTGCAATCACCACCTCACTGAAACATGCCGAGTTATTTTTCCAATTCCTGTCCTTACCAGCCCCAGGAAATCAGCCGTGATATTGCTTTCATGTATCAGATTTCTGGCCTGGCTCATTGATGGCAACAAAAACCACATGGCGAGAACACATCCTGCAAAATCCAAGAGGGAGGCACAGGGTTGGACGTTGGCCACTGGGAGATTTGGGGCAGAGCAAAGGTTCTTCTTTACCTTCTCCTCCCACCAAGCACCACAACCCTGTGCTCTTAATGGGCACCAAGTGCCTCACATGGTATATTCCTCATCTGCAAACACAAAGGTCACAGGATTGGGGGGAAATCCACCTCTACCTGCTTGATGGGAGGGCTTAAGACATGTTATTCTTGCAGCCAAAGACATCCTCGATTCATTCCAACCCCGTGGGCAGCACTAGCTTTCTCTGTCCCCTCCGTTTCCCCCACTTGGAGCAACACTCATTCACCATAGCACTGCAAAGCTCTTCTCCTTTAAGCATCCCTGCAATTCCAGGCCAAGGGGATAAACCTGTTTTCTCTGGCCCAGCTCCGCAGAATTTTCTCCCATAACCAGCAGGGAGACCGTCTGCAGGCAGCTGGAACCCTGGCCCAGCCTCCACCACTCAGCACGTATCTGGCTACTGGCTACAGGGTCATCCTGCCCCTCTGTTCTACACTGGTGAGGCCCCATCTGGAGAAGTGGGTCCAGTTCTGGGCTCCCCAGTTCAAGAGGGACAGGGAAATGCTGGAGAGGATACAGCACAGGGCTACAAATCATAGAATGGTTTGGTTTCGATTGGAAGGGACCTTCAATATCTTCCAGTTCCAACCCTCCTGCCATGGGCAGGGACACTTCCCACCAGACCAGGTTGCTCCAAGCCCCATCCAGCCTGGCCTTGAACCCCTCCAGGGATGGGGCAGCCACAGCTTCTCTGGGCAACCAGGGTGTCTCACCACCCTCACAGCAAAGAATTTCTTTCTGG
>BJBW01012558.1:0-12850 GCA_004320125.1 Scolopax mira | reverse complement strand
CCTGGAGCTCCCTTCAGATATTGGGAGGCTGCTCTAAGGTCTCCCTGGAGCCTTCTCTTCTCCAGGTTGAGCAACCCTAGCTTCCTCAGCCTGTCTCCATAGGAGAGGTGCTCCATCCCTCAGATAATCTTTGAGGCCCTCCACTGGATCTGTTCCAACAGGTCCACGTCCTTTCTGCGTTGAGGACTCCAAAACTTGGACATAGTGCTCCAGGTGGGGTCTCACGAGTGCAGAGCAGAGGGGCAGAATCACCTCCCTGAACCTGATGGCCACACTGCTTTTGACTGCCTTATCTCAGAGTTTTGGTAGGCACAGGGTATGGCATACCAGGGCAGAGAGAGGGCAAGGGGTGCCCTCAAGGCTCCTGTTTCCTTCTCTGTGTTGTGCCCAGGAAAGAATTGGTCCCTTTTCATACCTCCTGCAGTGTCCCAAAACCAATCTACCTCTCCAGCCCATAAGAGAGCTGCCAGAAGACCCCAGACCCGTTGCTCCACCTTGCCTCTTAAAGAGCATAAAAGGAGCAAGGAGGAGATGGGCCATCCACTTGGCCTGCTCCCAAAGCCCTGGCTGCTGGCCTCTTATCTGCACAACCCACCTCACGGCAAGTTACCAAACCCCAAGCGGGAACATTCAATAGCGTGATGCTTACGTGTGATACCATAATTCCTACATCCTTCCCGCTACAGGTGAAGCTGGAGGAGAAAAGGAGGAAGCTGTCACCACCTCCATCTTTCACCAAAGCAATCCATCTCTCACCAGCCATCACTCCAGGCGCCTGTCCTCCCACTGTCCTTGCTCCCTTTTTTAGCTCCTCTGTAACCAAACCGAGCCAGGTGGTTTATTTACAAAGATTTCTCCACTAAGACAGAGGGATGTTTGTCTCCCACAGAGGACTCCCTGTTTGCATTGTACCTCCCTCTGGTTGTGCACACCGAGGAAGCGCTGGCAGCTGAAGGCTTGTGTACTTGCACATCACACACCTTCTATAATTAACCGGTTTCTGTAGACTAAATTACCCTGCCCCAGGAGAAGTTTTTTCAGCCAAGCATCCTCTTTCTTTCTCCAGCACGGATCCTCCATCTTGCAGCTTCACTCAAGCAGGTGAGCAGTACGTGCAGGGCTCCAAGGACAGCAAACAAACGTCGCGTTTTCCATCTTCCCCTCTACTCAAGGCCGAGCCACACGCGGCAAAACCCATGTTTTGCATTTGGTTTAACACGGTTCAAAGGATTTTTTAAGTTTCACCCTCTCCAGAAGCCCTCAAAGCTGTCTGCCAAAGGAGGGCTCGTAGGTGGGCGCATCCATAATGGAGAAGATGAGCTGACACACACCCCCATCAGCCCTTTTCTTGGAGCACTGGCTCCATTGGCATCACCTCCCTCCTTCCTCCTGAAGAAGGCCAACCTCTGGCTGTCCTTTTTGCCACTCTTAGCCACAGAGGAAGGAGATGCTGTCCTGGGGTCTACTGTGAGAAATGACTCATTGGCTCTCCCCTAAGCCTTAGCTTCTTCTTTTAACAAAAGTATGGCCTGATCCCTCAAGAAAATAAAAGACAGACTCCATGCTGCACACACTTGCCAGAATTGGTTGTCACCAACAACCAAATGGAAGATCAGGGAGATCATCTCTGTTTTCATTTACTGCCTTAAAGGCAATATTCCTCCCTTTTGTTTCTCCCTTTGCAGACATATAGGAGACAGGCAAGTCTTTTTGACATCAGTGACTGGTTTCCATGTCACCTAGTAAGTTTTACAGGCCATAGTACTGTGAGGAACATGCAAGCCTTAGAGAAACCCAGCCAGGCCCTACACCAAAGAGCCAAACGGTGCCAGCCCAGCCCCAGCACACCAGCCCCCACCAGGGCTAAAGGGGGCTTTCTGCAATAAATGAAGGCAAAGCCTAAAAAGCCCAGTTTCATATCAGGGCAGAGGAAACCATGTCATATGAAGGTGAAGATATCCAACACACACACACCCCCCGCCAGTTATCAATGGGAAAATAAAGCAGCAGAGAGGGTGGGACTGGACTTGTGCAAATATACCTAGGGAGGACTAGTAGAGAAAGGAGGAGGTGGCACTCTGTGGTCAGTCATAAAAGGAAGACGTGATTCGGGTCGCTGCACGTTGACTCCAGACAGACGTCACAACTCGCCACTCTCAGGGCTAGGCAAACACAGCCCAAGAGCCTTGTCGGTGGCCATCAGCCTTGCGTTCATGCAAGTCGACACAACGATGCCAGGTGACATCAGAAGACGCTCTCCCAAACACGAGAAGAAACAGTGCAAGAGGGTTGTTTGAACTGAGATTGCATCATTCTGCACTGCATTAAAAGCTGGGCTCTGGCAAGTCCGGCAACAGGTGCCGAGGAAATCCTGGAGCAGCTTCAGGAAGGATCCAAGAGTTTAACCCCCACATCCAGAGCCTGGGATTTTGATGCTGTTCCCATCACGCTGGTGCCAAAGGGGCCTCAATTCCACCCACACCATCCCTATGGGCAAATACCAAGAGGGATCCCCCAGAAGCCTCACTGCTGATTTAACAGCAGCAGCATCAGGATCAACACAGGTCAGTTAAAAGAAGAACTACACCATGTTAAAAGCAACAACGATGGGTGTAGGATGAGAAGTTGAAAAGCAGAGCTCCCTTTCCTCTCCAGCCAGGACACTTCCCATAACGCCACGGTCTACACCGATGCTCCAGAGTATCCTCTGGAGCCTTGGAACAGCGAGTTCAGCTTCATGAGTGAAGAAACTTGGCCCAGAAAATATCAACAAGCAAGGGTTAAAGCTCACCAAGTTGGACATGGCTTTTGTTTCAGCACCTAACACAACTCAGGACTGCAACAGCATGGACAGACAGGAGAGCAACGGGACAGAACCAGACCTCAACTAGACAACTGACAAACCTGCCTCAGGAAGAAGGGAAAGTCCTGATCCAGTGGTCCATCTACAGGTGATCAATCATCACTGGTGTGTGCCAGTGGCGGTCTGCTCATCTGGCCTCTGAAGCAGAACATGGGGAAGAAGGACAAGTACTGGTGATGGGTTAGACATTCATGCCTAGCAGCAACCAAGGAGTTCAACCTTTACACAACTGGGTGATGTTAACAGCGACAGCTTGACAAAGCTGATCAACCCACCACAGGCTCGACTGGTCTCAGCTCCTGAGGGAACTGGATCCTCTCACAGAGCCTGCAGTAAAAAAATGGCACCAACACGTCCTAGAAGATCTTCCTCAAATCTCTTCCCCGTTTCATAAGGATAGGCCCACTCTAAGTATCTGCAGGAACAGATTGCCAGCTGCTAGAGCTGCACACGGAGCCTGATCTGCTGTTCACACCTCCAGCAAGAACAGCCAGGACACATCTCAGACTGCCAGCTAGGGAGCACAGACCCACCACAGCAGAGAGGCCTCCTACTCCAAAAGGTCCAAGGGAAGAAAAGGCAGAGACCTTCCTCTGCAAACAGTAGAGGGAAACAGGGCTAAGAGGAGCTGCAGAGTTAAAAAGAGAGGCAGATACTGTAAATTTGCTAAGTATCTTACTCCCAAGCGAAAATCCCTCCTACTTCTCACATTAATCAGGGCACTTCAAACTAGTCCTAACCAGCTGCTCCCACTTCCTTTGTCCAGCTCTTCTTCAAACGCACAAGCAGCCCGCTAAGAAACAGAGCAAATATGTGCAAAGATTCACAGACAAAAAAAGAGACCTCTGGAAAACACCCCGCAGAAGCAAGCACCCCTCTCCCAGCACAGAGGCAGCTGTGCTTTACAGTAGGACAGTTTCCAATGTTTTCCTTCTCTGTGCAGACGAGGGATTTCCTGTCCTCCATGGCAACAACCTTGCATTTACTGAAGGAGGCCCTGCCAATAATCTCCCCAGCAGAATGTAAAATTTTAAAGTGGCACTGCCTTGTCAGCTCAGGGCTTCAACTTGCTGATGTGGTCCAAAACCACTCTGCTGCCCTCCTTAGAAGGGTTGTGAGTGGGCATAAAATCTCTAGTGGTGCACTGCCCACACAAGGGGAGCTAAGAGTTTCTCAAGCACCAACGACGGAAATCTTCCTGAAGAAGTCACCAACCACCACGACCTCCCAGCAAGAGCCGATTACACGCCTTCCAAAGGACAAGCTTTTTCTAACAAGTGATGGTTCCCAGTTCAAAAGTGGTTGCCATCACACAAGACAACCCTGGATTTAGATGGCCCAGGTCTTCGTACCGCAGGTTGAGAAGGAATGATGGCCACGATCCCCTGAAAGGGAAGCACTTACTGGGCCAGTGCTAGTTCAACACTTTCTTCCAGTTTCAAAACACAGCCATGCTAACCTAAGCCTCCCCTCTCCTTCTCCATCCCCCTCTGGGTTGCTCTTTGCACAGGCCCGCGTGCTCCTCCGCTCCAGGAACACCGACTCAGCGCGCTGACTTGGCAAAAAGCCCCTCTCCCTTTTGGCCCACCTCCCTTTTGGCCCCCTCTCGTGGCATTTTAGTGAGTTACGTCAGCTTGGCACGAGGCCAGGCGAACATCGGGACCAGCCCACGGGATGCAATAGGAACAAAACAGGAGGGGAAGTGAGGCCATCCCCTTTCAGTGGCAGCAAGCTCGTGATGAAACGACATCCGTTGCCGTCTACGAACTTAACTAGATGAGTGAACTTCACTAGAACATCTCTCGTTAACTTCTTATGCCTGAAGAGGTTTTGTTTAGCAAGGCCTTCAAGGAAGAGCTGTTCAAGAAATGGCTGGAAGCCCCTGACTGAATTATACCAAACCAGAGGTATATACCCCTTCCCCACCCCAGCCTTTTAAAATCCCTGAGAGGGAGTAGAACGAACTTGATCTAAACTAAACCAGACAAAATAAAGCAGTACCTTGTTTTCAAAGCAGGTAGTAGGCTAGCATTAAACTGGAACCTTAAACTTTTTTTTTTTTTTAAATCATCCTTATTTTATACCAGTGAATCAGACTCGCAGGGGCGTTTTCCCCACACCGAACAGGCTTAGGAAAGTTTTTAAGTAACAGCAAAGCAACATTAAACACAGGAAGCATAAAGGGAATGAGAATCCCTTAACTGATGGGGAAGACTTTGAGAGCTTTACCTGCTGCTCTCTACCTTTGAGAGCTGACAAGAAGCTAAAGCATCAGCAGAAAAGCACTCGCAACGTGTTCCCACCTGCCCAGGACCCCACTACCCTCTCTTGCAGAAAATGACCTTGCAATTCCACCCGTGCTAAGGGAAAGGGATCCAGGGAAGAGAGCACTAAAAGCCCTTGAAACCGAGAGGTTTCAGTGCGTTGGAAGGGAGGCAGAACAGTCGTGCTAGCAGTTACCACGTCTCCACAGAAGAGCAGTAAACCACAGCCAAGGGACAGCCAAACTAAAATTACAAGCGCTCATTTGACCGCTTCCAGCAGCGGCGGATTGAGGCAGCGGGAGCCCTGGAGTGGAATTTCAGTTAAATTTCTGGCTCTGACAAAAACTCCCTGTGGAACAACAGGCAAGTCATCTTTTCCACACTCTACCTGAATCCCTTCCTCTGTAAAATAGGAACCCTTCTTGCTTGTCTGTTCAAGTTACAAAGCAGTCCTAGCAGGGGTTATTTTTAGCCCACAAACACGAAAACGCAGCTGAGCTGGACTCTGATCTCAGCTGGGCCTTCTCGCTGGCTTCGTGATATAAAAAGTAAACAAAAAGCGTTTTGATAGCAGAGGAACCACAATTTTCAGTAAACTGTGAGCTGCAGCCTCCAAAGCTGGGGCCGGGCAACAATCTAAGGGATTAAAATGGCTCATCTGGGCCTCTATCCATTCACTGGTGACCAGTGAGCTGCAAACAGGCAGACTTTGAATCCATTTCGGATATTGCACTGTCACCAAGTGATGACGCAGGCGCTTCTTAAGATCACAAGTTGAAATAACTCTGGGATAGCAGCAAACAAGGAAAGCTACATCCAAGAACGGGGACTCCCCAGGACTCTTTGCATCACAGCGTAAACAAGCAGTTCTTCCCAATCTTTTGAGAGAGACTGCAAGTGCCAAATCAGGCCGGAGCATTTAGCAGAGTTTCTCAGGCTTGGGAAGGTGGTCATAGCTGCAGAACCACTGTGGGAAGCACAAATCAGGCAACAATTAGCACAAAGAGTCTGTGCTCATAGCTCTTTTTGTATCCCAGAGGCACAGGAACTATTCTCTGCTTGATTCACCAGTCTTAGAATCAGTGATGCGTCTTCCTAGAACCATGAGTACTTCATAAACCAAAGCAAACCAGCTCTTTTTCAAAGCACACGGAACCCCTAATCATTCCCTTTCTACAGCTACAAAATCCTGTATTATTGCACCACCTGAAATCACCATCTTGTGCAACCGGACACATTTATGACCTTCTCTTATGTGACCAGGTTGGGTCCCATCTGCAGTTTTCCAGTATCCAGATGCTGCCAACTCCCTAAATACAAACACCACCTGTTCCACCCACCCCAAAGATGCTCTCATTTTAGTATGCCTGACCTGCTGCAAACACCACCCTAAGCCTGCAGCCTTCTGCATCCAGCTGTCCTGCTTTCTCCTGGGTTGGAGAGCCACGTCCATCTTAATTATTAGCTCTGCTCCACTGGAAAGAGCCTGCCAGATGTTTCCTGGCAGCCCCCAAGGACTTGGTTCTAGCCCACCTTGCCTGCACCATCCCAACAGCCACCATTGCTTCTCTGTAGCAGCGTCCACCTTCATCACCACCACTACAGCTGGACATCTAACCAACCTTAATAAACTTGACCAAACATTATTTTTTCCCTGGCCTCATTCAAATGGATGAGGAATTGCCATCTGAAGTGAAGTGCTTCACACCACAGTTCCCATCGCAGTGATGTGGCTGGTGCCCGTTCTCAAAAGTCAATTTGCAACCCATAAACCAGAGCAACAAGCTTAATTAATAAGGATAAACTGCTTTAGAGATGTACACCTACAGATCACCACCTCTGTTTGGGATGTCTATGAAACTCTACTCTCACTCCCTTCTCAACCAGCCTTTTAAAACAAGTCTCAGCAATATTTCTTAAAAAGAAAAAAATAAAACCACCACAAAAGTTATTTTCATAGCCATGAGAACCTGTCTTATCACACTGACTTGCCTACGCTGATCTTTGTTCTGCTGAGGCTTTATTCAAGGGAATAAAAGGGAAGTCAGTTTCCAGCCTCTGGTCATATTCCATTAAAGAAATATTTCTGTCCTTCCTCATGAGCAGACTGCCCACATATGCAGCTAATTTCTCTAATTTCTCTTCTATATCAACATGCATCCAGCTGCCAGGTAAGAAACCAGGGTATGCAGCAGCCTCTCCAGTACTTCATTAGGACTCAGCCTGAGGGTAAAACGTGTACAATTGGTTCTGAGCAGCTGTCCCAGCCTGCCACCCACTGGCCTCCAGGAACACGATCCAGGCTGTGACTAGTGTTTTCCAAACCAACAGCCATGGGAGATGACTGCAATGCACTCTGCTGGCCCAGCTGACACAAGACAGCTCGCTCCCTTCAGAGCAGGCATTATCAACAAACAGCTTTATAGCTGCCATTTCTTGCAGTTACTGTAAGTAACAATAATTACAACATCAGTATAAAGCCATAATTACATCCACCCGAAGTCTTTTGCATCCTTTTAATCTGATCAGATTAATACTTTAACTTGAATCAAACTACGTCAAGAATTCAGAGTGCAAACATCTCACGGATAAAAGCTCTAAAAGAATGGGGTTTTTTTATTAAAAAAAAAAGTGTATCACTTAACTTCAAACGCAGTCACTGGCAGTGCATGAAGCCCACAATCATCTAGAGTGCTTCTGGAGCAGGGACAAAAGTGTCACTTGTCATGCTGCTAGAAGTTGCAGCCCCTCTGGGGAAAGTAAAGAAGGCCTTTGAGCTGAGTTGAAGTAGATTAGGATAAATGTGGACAAAACTCAACTTCTTCAGACTCAGCCCAAAGGAGGTTGGGTAGAAGTTGCAAGTTCCTTGCTACTGACTTTGATTCACAACGAGCACCCAACTACTGGAACTAGATTCAGAAAAAAAATCTCAGCATCTCAAAAAATTTTTACTGTGAAACAGTACAAGCAAGATGCTACTTCTTCTATGCCACAGGCAATAGGTGCACAAAGCAACCATGGCTTCTGAGAGCCACAGCACACTAGGAGAAACTCATCCTGGCACACCCAAAAAAGAAAAAGCAATAGGTCATGGCAAAGCAGCCCCTAGATGCCACATTTCATGCCAACACTCATTCCAAGAGCAATCCTACCAAGTCAGATATTTCTCTCTAGTGCTCTGAAGGAGGAGCTCCAGGTGATGAGTACTTTGTGATTTTTTTTATACCCCACACAAAGGCTTGCCATTCAACAGCTTGTTGTATCAGACATCTTTATTTGCTGTATTGCCCAAGTGTACAAATACTGAATGTAGTTATAGAAATTCAAAATATATCGGAGTAGAAATCTGTCTGGGAAGCGGAATGTTAAGGTATTTACTTTATAAAATTACTACACTTATAAGTCACTCCCACTTGCAAGTTTTAAATATATCGGGGCTATGAAGAGACAGATAACTTTATGATCCTGCAAAAAAGGAGTTCTTCTCAGAAAACAATTTTCTGCCAGATGGAGTCAGTCAACAGCAAATTGATTTCTTACTTTTGACTCATTTTGAGTTATCAACCAACAGGATGTTAGCTACATCCAGACAATTCATACACAAGTCAGCTCTCATTTATACCAAGAAAGTCAATGTATCACTATCCAACACATTTAAGTATTAGTCAAACAGAATCTCAGTGACAATATTTATTTTAAGCTAATGAAGTCAAGCCAATAAGTTGCCCCTGGCCATTGAGTGCAATTGATGCTTTTTCTTTTTTTTTTTTTCTTTTCACATTTTTGGAATAAGGCGCCTTAGTTCTTGAACAAGTCAATACAGCTTTGCAGGAGAGTGACGTTGTTCTGGAAAGGAAGAGAATTAGTTTCAGATGAGTATGACCAACAATTTAAATCTTGCCTTCCACAAAGAAATAGCTTCTAAAGTAGTAGGTCCACCCCAGGATTTTGTAGCCTGTGACAATGCTGAAGAGCCTACACTGCAGGGACAAGCATTCAAGCAGTTAAGCACCAAAACCAGATCATACAATCTGTGATCTGCTGCTTCCTGCAGGCCTGCAACCATCAGTTTGTGGGAAGGAGAGAGGTAAGTTTTTTAAATGGGCCAAACTGAGCAGTATTGTCAAACCTTTTATATATCATGTTCAAGCTCAGCACTTAAATAGCTACCTGTGATAAGGTCCAGGACTCGCAGGGAGTGGGAAATTAGACCTTTGTTCTTCAAAAGAAGCTGAAGATGGACAACTACCTCTTCCTGAGTCTCCTGCTTTGTTCTTTCCATTAAGTTAACAGACCCTATAACCTAATACTTTCCTGGATCAAGCTGGCAGTACATGGTGTGGTCTCTGCATCCTACTTCAAGGCTACTCAGTAAAGCTTGGCAGAAGCTGCTACAAAGCCAAGTGTCCCCCTTCACTGACAAACCAAGTGAGAAGGGTTGATAACTAGATCACAAGCTGCAGGATGCCCAGTCAGAAATACCTGAGGCACCAGCTGGGGTCAAACCCCACAGATGAGGCTGCCTGACAAGGAGCTGTTGTGTACTGCCTGCAGAACTGTGACTTCTAATTTGCAGTGCCACAGTGCAGAGTGACAGACTGGAAACAGAGTTTCTGCACAGGACAGAAAGCTATCAGCATTTGTTCTTTGTACATGCTACACCTACAACCTTTCACTTCCTTTCCTTCCCCTCTTCAGATCTCAGCTAAGGAGCTTGGCTGTTCTATTTCACACTTCGTAGTTTTAAAGGAAACCCAGCAAATCCTTCAAGTTACACAGCCCTCGCTTCTCTCAAGCTATGCCTGCAAAATTCCAAAAAGAACACACCTTTGCATGTTTTATTTCCAGTTCTGCCATTTCAATTAAGTTTTTGCGGAATGCTGCTATTCTCTTCTGTTTGAAGCTCATCAGTTCTGTGGGGAAGAAAGAAGGAAGGTAAGACAGACCTACAAAACACGACTGAAGTTTCAGTAATGCTCTTTATGTTTCACGAGTTCTGCTGTACAGCTCTAACTACAGGATTTGACCACAAAAAAGGTTCAGGATTTTAGTCTTGCTGTTTCTAGCCAGAGATGCATTCATCAGATGTGAACTGGCCTCTCGGTGAGGAAACAGACAGCTCATTTAAGACAGAAAGGTTTTGTAGGAAGACAAGTGGAATAAACTAGAAGCCACGCAAGCTCTGTGAGAACACAAAACATTTAAAACCCAAGAAAATAAAAGGCCTAGTGTATGTACCATGAAAGCACGTTTCCTCTGTTTTGTATTGCCCCAAGGCATCTACTAAGAACCAGTGTTTGAAGCTCTGCATGAGGTACTCAACTGTACTGGGACAGAGAAAATGCCTGTTTGCCCAGTTTTAATTGAGATCATCAAAAGCCCCAGTGGTTACCTTCAGGTGGAGGCTGAAAATAAGAGTTCAGTCCAGGAAGAAAAATACTAGGGGCTTAAAAATAAGGTTTATCTAATACTGACATTGATCTGCTTCAGATGATCATTCTTGAAAAGATTTAGCTGCTTTAACTTTACGAGCATCCGTTGGAAGGACAACACAGCAGGGCACAAGAAATCCAGAAAGTTCTTGGAATGCATTGATGCTAAATTTCTTCTTCAAATGATCAAGGAGCCGATGAGGAAAGGAGCCATGGTGAACCTCATCCTTAGTAACAAGGAGGGGGATGGTGGGGAACGTCAAGCTCAAAGGTAGCCTTGGCTGCAGTGATCATGAAATAGTAGAGTTCAAGATTCATAGGACAGCAAGGAGGGTGTGCAGCAAGGTCACTACCCTGGACTTCAGAAGAGCAGACCTTGGTCTCCTGAGAGATCCGATTGGGAGGATAGCGTAGGAAAAAGAACTGGAGGGGTGAGGGGCCCCAAGAGGGATGGTTGGTATTTAAGGATTGCCTCCTCCAAGCTCAGGAGAGATGCATCCCAAAAAGAAGTCAGGCAAAATAGCCAGCAGGCCTGTGTGGATGAATAAGGAATTGCTAGACAAGCTCAGGACCAAAAGGGAGGCCTATGGAGGGTGGAAGCAGGGATGGGTCAAATGGGCACAACACAGAGAAATGGTCCAAGTGGTCAGGAACGAGATCAAGCAATCAAAAGCCCAGTCAGAGCTAAATCTAGCCAAGAAAAGAGACAATAAGAAATACTTCTACAGATATGTCAAGGACAAAGGCAAAACTAGGGAAGTTGTGGGCCCTCTCTGGAAGGAAACCAGAGACCTGGCCACCCAGGATTTGGATAAGGCTGAGCTACTGAACAACTTCTTTGCCTCAGTCTTCACCAGAAAGGGCTCAAACCACACTGCCCATGTGACAGAAGGCAAAAACAGGGGCTCTGCAAATGAGGAACTGCCCACAGTATGAGAAGATCAGGTTCAAGACCTCTTAAGGAACCTGAAGGTACATAAGTCCATGGGACCTGATGAAATCCATCCACAGGTCCTGAGAGAGCTGGTGGATGAAGTTACCAAGCTGCTTTCCATCATATTTGATAAGTCATGGCAGCCTGGTGAAGTTTCTGCAAACTGCAAAGAGGAACATAGCTCCAATATTCAAAAAAGGAAAAAAAAAAAAGATCCAGGGAACTATAAGCCAGTCTCACCTCTGCCTGGCAAGATTATGGAGCAGATCCTCCTGGAATCTCTGCCAAGGCACATGGAAAATAAGGAGGTAATTGGAGACAGACAACATGGATTCCCCAAGAGCAAATCGTGCCTGACAAATTTAGTGGTCTTTTATGATACTGCCACACGCTTGGTGGACAAGAGCAGAGCAACAGATGTCATCTACCTGGACTTGTGCAAAGCATTTGATACTGTCCCACACAACATCCTGGTCTCAAAATGGGAAAGTCATGGATTCGATGGGTGGAGCACTCTGTGGCTAAGGAGCTGGCTGGATGGCTGCACTCAAAGGGTTGTGGTCAACAGCTCAATGTCCAATTGGCAGCCAGTGACGAGTGGTGTTCCTCAGGGGTCCATACAGGGACCAGTGTTGTTCCACATCTTTGTTGGAGACATAAACAGTGAGGTAGAGTGCACCCTCAGCAAGTTTGCCAATGACACCAAACTTGGTGGTACAGTTGACAAGCTGGAGGAAAGGTATTCATTCCATCCAGAGGGACCTGGACAGGTGGGCTCATGCAAACCTCATGAAGTTCAACCAAGCCAAGGGCAGGGTCCTGCACCTGGGACATGGCAAAGGCACAAATACAGGTTGGGCAGAGAATGGCTAGAAAGCAGGCCTGAGGAGAAGGACTTGGGAGTGCTTGTGGATGAGAAGCTGGCAATGTGCACTGGCAGCCCAGAAAGCCAACCATGTCCTGGGCTGCATCAAGAGAAGGCTGGCCAGCAGGTTCATGGAGGGGATTCTGCCCCTCTACTCTGCACTCGTGAGACCTCACCTGGGAGCTGTGTCCACCTTTGGAGTCCTCAACACAGGAAGGACATGGACCTGTTGGAACAGATCCAGTGGAGGGCCTCAAAGATTATCTGAGGGATGGAGCACCTCTCCTAGGAAGACAGGCTGAGAGAGCTGGAGTTGTTCAGCCTGGAGAAAAGAAGGCTCCAGGGAGACCTCAGAGCAGCCTCCCAATATCTGAAGGGAGCTCCAGGAGAGCTGGGGAGGGACTCTGTGTCAGGGAGTGCAGGGACAGGACAAGGGGTCACGGTTTTAAATTGGAAGAGGGGAGATTTAGATGAGATATTGGGAAGAAATTG
>BJBW01012557.1:0-22739 GCA_004320125.1 Scolopax mira | reverse complement strand
CTAACTGTTCACTTTAATGGCTTACAAGTGAAAGAAACTGAAATCATTGAGAACTACAGAAAAATAATTTTTCCCTTTGTCTATTTTCTAGATAAGCACAGGAAAAAAAAAAGAATATTGTGCAATATATTCAAGTCTAATTGTGTACTGGTATAAAGGCTTTTAGCAAAGACTTGACAAATAGAGCTAGGGTTTGTTAAACACAGCAAACAAAATCAGTTTCTAACAAAAGATGTACTACTGAATCGTAATACATTCTGGGAGAAAATTAATATGAATATATATTATACAAACACAGAAATAGCACCCATCAAAATAGCATAGGAAGACTGTACTGAAGATGGTCTTGCAAACAAAATAAGGAAGCATAACATAACACAGTTTAAGAATTGAGTTAACTACATTATAGTTATTTTTCACATTTTCAAGCACTTTAGGAATACTGGGTAAGCAATCTGATTTAGTAGTACTTTAGGAGCCATTCCTTTTCTAACAAAATTCCTGCTTTCAATGGCAAGCATTGGAACTCATTGATATGAAGTGATGGCAACCAATATGCTCAAGAAGACCACTACTTCAACCAATGAAACACACTGAATGGTAATAGCTGGGCAGCCTTTGTTCTCGTGAGAAAATACAAAGTAATCTATCTTTCAAATCACAAGTCAGCAGACAGCAAATATGGAGGGGGAAAAAATGAACATATAAACTTTACCTTAAGTCTACCTTAGATATGTTTCAGATTGCAATCAGTATTTTAGGGAGCGATAAAGCTCCTCAGAGAGAAATGGTATCAAAGTAAAAATTACCTGATATGAAAGAGAAAGAAAAGGAAAAAAAAATGAAAGGAAACACAGGAAATGGAAGAGTTACTTTATGTGGATGGATGAGAAAAAAAAAAGCATTTCAATTATCTTGATAATTTGTAAATATACAATATAAATTTAATTTCAAAATAGAAGAACTAAGAAAAAGTCACAGAAAAGGTTATACTTGAAAGAGTACAATGTACAGGAAACGATTTCTGAGAAAAGAATTTCAGACCATTTAGGAAAACAGATTGACAAGCAGATTTTGCAAACAACTAGACACAGTTTCCTAAGAGACATACAGATAGAGTGTACTCTTAGCAGCTTTATGACTTGAGCATTTGAAGGACAGACATCTAAATACTATTATCTTTTTCTAGGTCATCAAGAACTCTTTTTGGTAGTTGGTGCCTTCCAGTCAGCACTGGGTGAAAAACACAGTGTTCCCATTTTGTACTAACCTTAATTTCTTTATAGATAACAACACTAGTGCACAGGAAATACTCTCCCAACTCTCCTTATTTTTCTGATCAGTAGGGGTGGGGGAGTTGGGGAAAAATCCTTATGACATTCAAGAAAAACCTCTGACAAAAAGAACTTTCATCTGAAAGAAATGCCCATCATCCTAACCTGCAAACACAAACAGGTACTTCTAGTTTTGATTCTGTCAAACTCTTAAAAAAAAAAAAAAGAAGCAGCATAAACGCACAATGCATTCGTTCTGAAAATTGCACCAGCATGGAAATAATAAGTAAAACATTTCCTAATGCAGGTTATCAGTTTTTACAAGCTCAACACATACAGAAGCAGTTTCTTTATAAAATCCCTGCCAAACTGACTTGGTATAACCTTTGGACCATGCACGTGTTTAAAAAATTCTATCACACCCTTTTACATATAGATGAGGATAAACAGTACTCTGGGCATTTCTTATCACAGTAAGGTTAACATGGGTAAGCTGGTTCACAAAGGTGAACAAGTGAACACTTTATACATGTATAGCTCATTTCCACTGGGAACATGCTATAAATTTTGAAAACCTACTTACAGTTTTGAGAATGGGAGATTACCAAGAAAGCAAGAGCAGCAGAGTATCAAGCCAGTTGACAGAGGCAAGGTAGTAAGAAAGTGTATTATGGAACAAAAGTGCAGGCAAACATTCAAATTGCCATTTCCTAGAACTACAACAGTGGGCACTCCTAGCTGCCAAAATTGAGATGGCTGCATTAGTTTAAAAACAGACTATGGATGCTTGTTTTCACTTCTACTTCACCATCTGTGTGTGCACAAAGAGAAACTCCTAGCTTTAGGAGGTTTATGACCAGAAAAATCTCAAGCAAAGGACGTGCAACTGGGAATGCTTCAAGAGTGGAAAGCCCCAGAGTGGTAAGTTCCAGTGTGAAAGTTCAAGTTCACCTAAAATTAGAACTGATTGCAGACCAAGAATTGAGTCCTAACGTTTTTCTGACTTTGAAGCTGGACATGCAAATTAGCTAAAAGTCTCTTGTCATTCACTAGTGCTAAGGTAAGAAGCCTAAAATATAGCTCCTAACTGAACACTTGAAAGGAATGCCAGAAGAGTGGTAAGGTTACCTTAGACATGCACTAAACTGGAAGAAGAGAGGGAGATGGAAAGAGTAATCGGTCACCACTGTGACAACAAAACTGGGAACGGCTCAGAAGTATGAAATAAGACTATATGACTTCTCAAAACGGAGACGAAGATTTACTTACAGAAATGAAGTAACAAGCAACGTGTAAAACTTCTCCCTTCTCCCACACTTACCCGACTACCTCAACAGCATCATTAAGATATGGATCAACTATCATCTCCTTTGAAACGTTCCAATCTCCATCTGCAGCGATGATGCCAATGTTCGTTAGACCCAGTCTGTCCAAAGATTGTCGAAGTACCTTAGTAACAGATAACACCACTTAAAGTACAGCCTTCGTCAACCAGGCAACATGAAAATTTAAGACTGAAAACAATTTAAGAACTTGTAGGGAGTGCTTCATCAGTGGAAGCATTTGTCTTCAAACCAAGATGGGTAAGAAAAGTTCTCACTTCTCAAAAGAGAGCTATAATGGCAACTAATAGCCATTACACAAAAATGGGCTTCTCATCACTTGAATTACTTTTGAAAACCCCATGTGCATACATGTACTCCCCTCAGACACTCTCAACGTACTGACTCCATCCATTGAATGTATGTAATTCATTACATATGAGTAATGTATTTATCATTAAGTCAGTCACATTTAGTTCACCTAGAAGTGATGACTGGCTAGAATGTGGAATTGGACATACCTCTGCAAGTGATCAAAAGTGAAAGCTAACGTGACCCGAAAAAGGTATATTGAGAAAACAGGGACTGAAGTTTTAAAATAGAAAAGACTTTGTAACTATGGAGTCCTGTACAAAAACAGAAATCTTTGCCAAACATCTTTTCTTTTCAAGTGAAGAGCATTTAAACATTCTTTTCACAGGCTATTTTACTGAGGGAAAAAAAAAAAAGCAGGTTTGATGTTTTAAGAGTCTGATATTTAAGTTTACCCACGACTTGGCTCTCATACATCTCACTCATTTGCAGGAATGTAATGCATAAAACTGGAATTGCATATTTACAACAAAACTGAGGGCAGTCAACTTTGAATTCAAACATGCTGGTAGAACATATTTCCTATTCTGTCTTTACAGCTTCTCCTTATTATTTCACTGTCAAAGATAAACCTCTCACAGCTTCCTATGGAACTTCCTAGGCAAAATATACCCAGCTCTAACATTTAAGAATGAACCAGGCTTATAGAGGGATGATATTATAAAAGCTTTATCTGAACACTCAATTAAATAAATAAAAAAGTAAAAAGTCTTTTCAGCAGCTTCCACATACAGTTACACCTGAAAAAAGGATGTCAGTCCATACACAGACTAAAATCCTTTTTTCAATCTTGGGTATAAAGGAATGAGGTACTATGTGCTGTATGCATGCATGTAGAAGAAAGATTTTTCCAACCATTTGAAGATCAATAGGCATGAATCCTTAAATAATTTCTTGTAATAGCCCTCCAGCATTGTAAAGGAGAATAGGGAGCATTTATGCAAATCCAAATAAGGACACAAAGCCAAGTGTTGGTGACACTGATCTAAAGGATCTAGGTCTAGTTCTAAAAGACATAAAACTTATTAAGAAGAAGAAATGTAACGATGAAGTTCTGTTCAGCTGCTTGAATTCTTTGAAGTATGAAGTTTACCAGAAGCAAAATTCATAAAAGGCAGAAATACTTACAGTAAGTCCTAGCAGTTTAAAGCTTTCTAGCTAGCTAGACATTCAGGAAAACTGCCTAAACATAAAGTTCAGAAGAACAAAATGAATAGAAAGGGTACAGAACTTCCATGCTGAAAGATAAGTCCCAAGGACATAAAACTGTAGACACTCAAAATGCACTCCATAATAACATATACAGAATAGTTCCCTCACACACAGTATTCATGTTTATATACAGATACTCCTTAAATTATAGGGTTCTTTTAAAGTTAAAGTATTTAAAAATCTATTGAAAGAATAAGATCTTCTTGATTAAGAATTTGTAAGTAACAGAACCATTATTTCTTTTTTTCTACTTAGCAAGAAACATAACTTGTGCCTTAGTGGAAGAAGTAACTAAAGTAACTTCATGCAAGTAAAAATTTAGCAAGATAACTAAGAGCTTATCAATGTCATGTATTTGTCAGACATTACAGGAAACATTTGGCGTGCAACAGCATATTTCAGTAAATAGACCTTTTTTGAAATGGGAGATGGCAAATAGAACTATTGTGCTGATTAGAGAATAAATGCTATGCAAGACTGCAGAGTGAAAGAGAACAGTAAAACAGGTGTTTAATAAAAAGCCTTGCATCAATTTACATACATCGGAGGGAAGGCTGACGCTTTTCAGCAAATATTTGAGTGATTTTAAGATCAAATTTTAAACTAAATGTTTAGCTCTAGAAGCCAAAAGCTTAGTCCCAACTCAACAGCACTTAAAAGCAGAATGCCACAC
This sequence comes from Scolopax mira, assembly GCA_004320125.1. NCBI lineage: Eukaryota > Metazoa > Chordata > Aves > Charadriiformes > Scolopacidae > Scolopax > Scolopax mira. The sequence continues at coordinate 17,886 of BJBW01012557.1, read as the reverse complement.
CTACACTCCATAGTTGTTCTCTACATTCATTCTCCCTACCTTAGAAAGCAAAGACAAATAGATGAGAAAGCCTCTAGGTGACACGACATAGGACTGAGCAAAACAGAACATTTCAATTTCTTACAAGGTGTACACAAAGCCAGAAAAAGAGTTTTTAAAAGAAGAGCCAATCAGCAATGTGGGGAAATAAAATGAGTATTTCATTTATAACAAGATCTGCCTTCTCTCTCTGGCGATTCTTTTTACAAAGGGTTCAGTCTCACAGGCATTCCAAGCAAGATAACATCTAGTCAGGGAAGAAATAATACTTGCAGCTCAAAAAAAAAAAAAAAAATCTCACTATTTATCCTCCATCTTACTTGCATTGTTTCACTCCAGTCTCCAGGCAAGTGTTTTTAGTTCTGGTTAGTATTGCTTCTGTAACATACATACAGAACAACTAGAGATTTCTAATTTCACACACGCACACACAGACATACATCTCCCCCTTGTACCCCACCAGCATAATTTACCCATGATTAGGATTACCCTTATTATCCTTTAGGAGACTACTAGTAACCTAGTGATTTCTCCTTAACCTACACCTGGTAAGTGAACAATTATTGTTTTTGGAAAAGAAACACCTGGAACCCACATGGCCTGAGGCTAAATACAACAGAAAAATTCTGCTTCCTGAGGGGTTTTTGTAATAGAGACAGCACCTGGCTTGTTATGAGTTTGTTTCCTGGCTTTAAAAAAAGTTAGGCTATGGTGTGCGCTGAGATGAGAAATTCTAAGAGGACTCTAAGCACACTCACTGGACAAGTTTAGACAGGGATTTCAGTTGCTTCCCTAGCAAAATCTGAAGCATCTATACATCCACATGAGTTTTGTTACTTAACATGCCCAAAGAAACAAGACACCTTGATTAGAGATGCCAAGATATCCTGTTGTGTCACACATCAGTGTATTTGTGTTTTCTCCAGAAGGGATTTATTTTGTAAGTTGCTCAAAAACTCCCATGCCAAACCTCTGTGTCCAAAAGAAACTAATGGCCTAACAGCCTACAAAAGAGACAGTCTAGAAAATACCTTGAACGAAATTAGTTGTGGAGTGATGTATATTTATTACCCTCCAAGCAGCAAAGAGGAAATTAAAAAAGCAGAAGCTTGTACTTCAGTTTCCATTTCAACATAATAAACAGAAGTGAGTTTTCAAAGAGCAGGGGTCAGCAAGGGCAGACAGCAGTGTGAGGTATTAGAGATATCTGTAAGGTTAGTTAGAAGGTTAGTTATCAGAAATACTGTGTTCTTTCAATTCCTTTAGAACAGGAAGTACTGAGTTTTGCACAACTAAAACCACAAAGCCTTTATTATGTTTTCCATAAAAAATAAGCACCTGGAGTTTTATAGCAATAATTTAAGGGTATTATATCCACTGGAACTTTGCTATAGAATTTGAAGTAATTCTAGATCTTGGACTCGTAACTATATCCAAGCCAGTACAAAGATGATGAAATTCTATGATTTCAGTAGCATCAACTGGAACTTCCATTAACATGTAGAGATCCTGCACATTTAGCATACACAGAAACAGTAGAAGTTCAAAATAAGAATTTTAGACACACCCCAAAAAAAAAGATCTAGAGATCTGATCCTTTTAGCATTCTATGCCTGCAACTACAAGAAAAAGAGCTCGGTAAGTGAAGTAGTTGCAAGATTAAGATCACTTTTCAAGACAAATTCAGAAGAGTTAGTTGTTTACATATAATAACAAACATTTCAAATCAGAGAAATAAGAAGAAATACATACCTTAATATATTTGCTACTAAATGCCCTTTCGTTCCATATCTATAAAGGAAAACCAAAAAGCCATTTAGGAAAATCAGGATATGTCAATGCATAATGAAATACTTTATTTACGTATGTGTAAGACTATACAATCCATTAACGAACTCCATTGTTTAAGTTTGCTAGAGGAAAGTGCTCTGGTTGGTTTTGTTATCAGCTCTTCAGGGGAAAATTCTGTATGAAAGTTCAAAATAACTGTTTGTTTATCTATCTCTAAGGTCTACTGATTGCCTTCTTGCTGAGAAGAACTCCAGAGCCACTTGAGCTCTACAATGGTAGCAGTGTTCCCCATTTTTACTAATGGGTCTACAGTTTAAGAAAATTATTAAGAAACACATTGTGGCTTCAAGGTGTAGTCCTAATGAATGAACAGACTTAGGAGAGCTAGAGTAAGTTACAGTTGCCTACAGTTTCAGGGAGTCATTCAGTTATACTTAGAGTTCTTCCTAAGTATGGACTAAATCCATACTTGAATACAAGAGGCATCCAGCATAGTTTAAGGAAACACACACAAAACATCTCATTTCTGTTGCTCTGGAATTTCCATCATTTATGGAAAGAGCATTTAAGCTAAACACAGCTCAAAATTCAAACCAGGAATGCTGGTCCCCCTTTCCACCTAATAACCTGGCCAATAAAAATACAGAAATTGTCAGAAACCTTATTTATTTCCTTTTTTTCTAACCACAACATCAGTGCTGTGACTCACAGTCACCAGTAAAGGTGAAAGTATGCCCCTGCAGTTGTAGAGTATCCAACCATGTACAAGCAGACAGTTTCTTGCAGGTGGGATGTGTCCATTTGATTTTGATATTCCTAGATCTTTCCATAAGTGCCAATACATGACTTCGGAAATGAGCCAAGCAAAAATTTACTTACTGAAAGGCTCGTTTCATCATAAAGGAAATAATGATATATAACACATGCTATCCACCAGAAGTGCAGTAAAGGTTAACAATGTAGAATCAGAACAGCATCAAAATCATTTTGACCATTTTTGAGGCTTCACAGACCTCACTGTCTTCCTGTGTTTCAGATCACACCCACAAAGAAACCAGACAATAGACAGTGTCACCACATTTCCTGAAGAAGCAGAAATTCCCTTTTCTTAGAAATACAGAATTCAGAAGGCCAATTGCTGTGAAGCAGCAACACAGAAACCAGACATTACTCAAATATGTAAAGTGCAGAACTTACCTTCTACTCCAATAGTACACCAAGGAGAAAAATTAACAGCAGTTGTTTTCCCTGTCCCCCCAAATTGAATTGATGAAGCATCATTGTGTTCCCCAAAATGCAAGACTGACACAGTTGAAATAAGTCAGCAACATTGAGGGTGATGCATTCCAAAGGAGATACACATCAGATACACCTTCCCACATCACAGTAGAGGAGTCAGACCCTTTGAGGGATGGGAACTGGACTGATGAAGCAATTTTCAGCTTTTCTGCATTTAAACAACTGTCTTATATCAAAACACTTAGAAGTCCAAAATAAGTGTTTCAAATAGTAAAGGACTGATTTTAGAGGAATCCTAACCAAACATTTTCTTAATCAGAATTAAAAATAAGAAGTTGAATCTTGATCAAATAATAAACTTGAAAAGTGCTTTTCTTGATTGTCTGCTTCTCTCTCATCTCCAAATTATGACATTTTTCTGAGACATTTGTTCACTACTTCCATGTATTTGACTGTAACACAACACAGGAGTTACGATGTACTATAATACATGCCCCTTTATCTGCTATAAATAATACAGGTAAAAATGGAAGAAGCTGGAGAGGACTGCCCTTCCACAAAACAGTGACTGTATTTTATGCCAAGAAGTCATATTAGCTGACTTTCACAAACTCTGTCTTAACTAATGCTTTTTGTTAGCTGGCAACTGCTGAAATCCAAGCAGAACAAGCAAGGCAAAAAGTGACAAGCCCAAGACTCAAACAGATTTCAGAATTCTCAAATTCTCTGGTACTCTAGGACTTTGTTCTAGAATTGGGAAGAGAGGAGACTAGCACTATTTTGCACTGGTTCTGCTTTTATGGACGTTATTGCAGAAAAACTGTAAACCAATATAACTTCTGCCTTTCCCCTTGCAAGTGAAAATGCCAAAACTGCAATTACAAAACAATTTCACTTCTCATCCCTCTCTTCCAGTAATCAAAGAGAGACAAGACCAAGATTTTACAAATGAGGAAAGATAAAATATACAGGAGATTTTGCTTTACTGACCCCAATATAATCAATGTCCAGATCATGATACTGTTTAGCTCCTAATATCCAAGAAACAACATAGTAAGCAGTGATATCTGGATAGTCATAGGGCCAGTTTTCACCCCTCCCTATCCATCCTGGAAACGTCCAAGGTAATCCTGGAAAAAGAGAAAAAAACCAAAATGAGTAAGATAAGTGGTTGGTCTATATTACTCCATAAGCTTCAATAGGAAGCTGTAATTTGTTCTACCCAAAATGAAGGAGCAGATGCGCACTTCAAATTCACATAGTTCCAGTGAAGACACTGACACATAACTTATTTAACTAGTATGCTCTAACAGAAACCATGATCAAACATATTAATAGTTCCTTTTTTTTTTCCTTTAAGATTGAAAACATAATTACTAGAGAACAACTGACTACATGCAATCTTACTATTCTGTGGTATTAGCTCTAATAGGTTTAAAGCTATAAACAGTTTTAGACAAAAGTTTATGAAGTTATAGACAAAGGATCAATACCAAAAACTAAATATTGTTAATCTCCTGAATATGAATTTCAGAAGTGATGGTCTGATCATAATAGAGGAAGAAAGATGAGGATCATGAAAAAGCATTTCCAAGTCTCAGCTGTTTACTGAAAATAAGAACAAATTACCCTAACCAGATCCTTCTAAGTTTTCAACTGACTCTGTAAGACACGAGAGGCTAATTCAAAGACAAACCCATGTTCCTTTGTTGAAAGCTTGATCCGATGGAAGACAGAGGTTATTAATAATCACAATTAGTCTTAGAGAGCTTACTGCTTGTCACAGTGCTTGTGAACCTGTAAACAGAACCTGACTAGCAAATCCTGCACCAAGTCATGCCTTGTAGCTGGATGTGGCAAAGCCCGATCCCTGGAGAAAGGGGCTTTAGATACTTTATAATTTATAGATTTCTTACCTTTTTTTCATGTGAAATACATTTTATTGTGTTTCAATTAAAATCTCAAGTTCCACATTTGGACTGTCACAGCGCACACACAACCCATGATCAAAACAGGGAGACAGGGAAGTCCTTTGACAACCGAGCCACATGACAAATGAGCAGGCAAGAAGCACCACAGTGTGGAGGGGGTGACTGGTTTGCAGTAAGAACACATAATTGAATTTAGCACATATAAGACCTACAGACTTAGACTTCCTGTAAATTTACTTTATCCCTCCCAATTTTTTTACTCTATTACTCATAACTTCACCTTTCATGATAAATCATCTATGTCCATTACTGTGATATAATCCAAGCATTAATGTTACTTGATACAAGTAAATGATCCTATGCTGCTCTGTGCACTAGCACAACAGAAGAATGTTATGCTACTGTAACAAAGTAAAACACAGTAAGTTTAGGTAAAGCATCGAGGCAAGCTTACGGAGTACTACTGATTCTGCTTGGTCTACTGCAAAAATAAAATATCATATGCCCATTCAAATTAATATGCTACTTAAAGGTCAGATATGTAATTGAGCTATGGGGGAAAGAAAAGTCCTAAAGTTTGAAGCAATTTACCAATCAGTTTAATTTTTGGATTCCTCTTTTTAGCTTCTTTCATCAGCCACCATTCATAGCCCCGGAAGTAATTCTCATCATTTTCATAGTGCATATGGGAGGGTTCCGTGCCATCTAGGAAGGAAAGAGACAGGTAGCTCACAATTATCTTCTGTGTCATACACTGTTAGACATTATAAGTCTTCTGTATTGCTCACTGCCATAGTATGCAAGCACGTATCTCCAACATGCTTCACACCTCCTTTGGTATGTATTTCAAAGCAAAATGACCAGCTGGAGGGAATACACAAGACTTGCCACCCTTCATTCTTAGCATAAACTTAATAGTTTTAAGGGACTATGCCTGCTTTTAACATCAGAATGTGATTGGACATTTTCTATCCCCAGCTATTATAATACTAAATCTATATTCATGATTATTTTGACCCCAGCAACCACTAGGAAAGTTACAGCATTAAAATCGGGGGGGAGGGAAATTAAAAAAAATAACTTGTGTAGAAGGGGGTTATATATATAAAAGAAGAGGGAAAAAAAAAGGAGGTTATACTTTTTTTAGAGTTTGTTTCTCTTATGCAAGGCAAGTCCAAGGAGAAAAGAGAAAGGAACTACAATCACATGAAAGAGATGGTTTTTTTAATTATTTTTATAGTAAAAGATCCAGTTTATAATTTCCACATTGTTCTGTGACTGCAGGAAGTTTTTGGAATTGAAGGCTGTGCACTGAATTCCCTCAGGCAAAGCTAAACAAACTACAAAAGTGCAAAAGAATCAGTGCTATATGGGAAATCATTACACATAAAAAATAAATTAATAATTTGTCCACACAATTGCAACAATTACTCAGGATAAACTATATGTCTAATTGCTTCAGAGATCTTTTTTGATGAGACACTGGTTTTTTTCATGAAGCCTGCTGAAACAGCACATTTCATTACAAAAAATAGGACTGATCTTTGCTACCTTACTAAGAACTATTTGGAAGTTCTATTTGTCAGAGACATAGAACAACAATTACAGACCAAACTTAAGACTTTTTTTGATCACATTTCAAACAGACCTCTGAGGTCAGGATAACAACTGCAGTCCAGTGTGTTAAGACATATGCATCTTATTTGTTCTCCTTCTAAAATCTAGAAAATCAAACAAGTATTTAACATCTTCCTTAGCCAGAAGCAAGAGTTTTTGAAGGGAAGGTCTTTGCACACATGAAGATGACTCCATTGTCCTCTAACCAACAATTTATACCGAGCACTTAAACCCAGAATAGTACTTTCCATCATGTTAATTTTTCTTAAGTAAACCACAGAATGAAAAACAGTATCCCGTAGACATTTAAAAACAACATATAAAATGCCATAAAGACAGAAGCTATGCTTTCTATTTACTGAGTCTGCTTTAAGTCTATTTTTGATGTGGCCAAGACTTACTTTGGGGGGTGAGGGGAAGATATAAACTGTAGTTTAGTTACTGCTTCTCAGCTTCCAATCACAAGCAGTTACAGTTTCTCCTACATGAAAATATAGTAGGCTAGGCAAATTACACCAAGCCATTTTCATTTGCAATTGTGGCCAGGCAAAAAAACCCATAGTGCCTACTATCAGACAATGACACCCCAGTGAAATGTAGCACCTTATTAAACTAAAGAAACAAAACTGCTGCTCGCCAGCCGTCTTTACATATGTTTTCATGCTTTTAAGAAATAAACTACCTAGTCCCACACAAGTTTTACAGTTTATGTTACAAAACTGCTCTTTGAGAAATGCTCTGCAATTCAGAAAGCTACTAGAGCTTCCTAATTCTTGAGGGGAGGGGGAAAGGAAGGAAGAACTCATGTGTTCTAGAATGTGACCTATTAACTATACGATAGTATTCTCTCCAGAATGTTAGTGAAAATTTCTCTTCTACGAGTTAGTATTCATTGCTTGTGTTTTTCTGCAACTACGGAATGCATCTCCACGCTTCAGCTAAGTGACACATGCAGGACACGTTGCTTACAGCATCACTGCAACAACAGTTGAGCCCTGCTCAAGCAAAATCCATACCTGTTGACTGACCATCACCTCCAATCTCTACTTTGAGGATATGTAGAGAAGCACCAAAATTTGGCTAGAAAAAGAGACACAAAAAACCAAACAGAAGCCTGCTGTTAACAAGAAGAATGCAATAAATAAGTGTATCATTTTGAGGGTGCTAAAAACTCAATACTTTTTTTTAAACATTCATTATAGACGCAATGAGAGATTATACACAATTCTACTTCAAAAGGAAATCAGGCAAAATAAATAGTACATTTAGCTTTAATCAGTTTCATTAACTCTTGTACCACTAATGACACTTCTCTTCAACAGTACAACTTTTAAAATGGTTATGCTCAAGAAAATACAGAAGAACTCTTAAAGTAGAACAATGGCTATATGAGGAATACAGTATTTTTAATGCTATTAGATGTCAAGTTCATTTTCTTTTGAAATCAAATGATTGAAGTTAATATTTCTGTAAAAAATTTATTACATAAAGGATTATACTGCTTATGTGAAAGAGCATATCTATGGGTCAGAAATAATCTGCTAACAACAGATGGGTAGAAGTAAAAATCCACCATTCTGGAAATAAAATGGCTACCTAGTCCACTATCCTCTTCCCCAGCATCTGACTGGTAGAGCAGGACATAAAATTCAAGCTCATACAGGTGATCCTACTGCTAGTATGTTCTTCCAGCCATTAGTGGCTTTAGAGTTGCTCAAGCCAGAATTTACAACTAATCATTACTTTAATAACCATTAATGAGTTGGCCTCCTCCATGGCATTACCCAAGTATAATTCTAGCATTCAAAAAAAAAAAGTTTTAAGATGTTAAAATGCAGTTTGATTAAAAAAAATATGCTACATAGACAACAATTTGCTTGGCCAACAAGTTGGGGTGTTTTTATTTGTTTTTAAATAAGAAGCAAATATTCCCAATTTACCATTTTTCTTCCTGACATTTCTGATTTTAAACTTTTAACGCATTTGCTGCCTTATCCTCACCATGAAACTTGAATGACATTAAGAGACAAGGAGGATAAGGCAAGGTGTACCCCTCCCAGGTATCTCATGACAGCTTAAGATGTTTTGGTGAAAGAACAAAATTCTTTGAAGGTCATGATCTTTCAGCTAGATTGTCTTTTACCACATGCCTGTTGATTCCTTCAGAAAGCTCGTATTTTTAACACACAGCTTCAGTCTCCAAAAAATATAGGTTTTGATCCCCCTTATGCCTTCCTCTACTTTCACAACCAATTCTTTGAACTACACAGTAAATTATTCCCCTCCAGCCATCTGGATTACAATACTTGAAAGTGACATGACATCCTCTTCCAGCACAGTAATTTACAGTGCCAAAAGCAAAACAAGTTATTGCTGTCCAGTACAATAATCTTACCATATATTAAACTGGGTAACGACACAGGTTACACTTGCTTACTGAGGCACCTTACAAACCAGTAACATTCACACACCTTTCTAGAGTAACTGCATTTATACTTGAGACTAGTTTGAAGTAGATATGCTATTAAAATTATGCCATCTGCACAGTCATTTTCATGTTATGTGAATCTATCTGTACTCCAAAAAAAAAAAAAAGTCAAAAATACCTCAAAGACCAATTTCTTGCAACTGCTAGGAAGAGCTAAACCCCTCATTTTAGCCACAAAAACAATTTAAATCGTCTTTACACCCACATGGATGCCAAAGTATGTTGAAAACTTATTTTTAAAATATATCATGAAAACATGAAAGGAATTTTCATAATAATTTGAAGAAACAGGCTCCTGAAAAGCATGCTAAAAACAACAGCTAAAATTTAAGGTTCTGATAAAAATCAACATTAAAGCAGAAGTTTTACAAGATGGGATTTTATCTCATCTCAAGTAGTACTGAATATACTACAGCAGTTCCAACATTACAGAATAAGAAATTTTCCATGTAAGTAGACATTATTGCAGCGTTGAAAACAACGTTACCTTGAACAGATAATCTAAAATCTGGGAGCGATAGGGTTCTTGGTAGTTCACCAGGAGTCTAGATGTGGCCTAAAATGGAAAGAAAACATAATAATGCGAAAAACTAACTTTAAAATATGTAAGTGCACCCCAGTTTGTCAGTCTAGGACTTTCACATAGCTAATAAACCTACAAAAATAATTATAGCACCAGCAACTTAGCTAAGCACCTATAAAAACTCTTTTATAACCATTTAATTTTGCCTTTCTGGTTGCATGGACAGCAATTGGCTAGTACTCCTGTTACCTGAAATTTACAGCAGAGTGCAGAGACTAGAGAAACAAAGAGAACTCACAAACAAAGTAAAACACAGCCCCTTCCCAGCACCATTTCTCCCACTCGACTCAAATCCCCCTCCTTTGGCTCGCTGTATACCAAAGGTAATAGGGCTCACGGGGCAGACAGGTGGGAGGGAGGGCAAGGAAAGCAACTCAGCAGGTCCAAGAGCGGGTAAGAACTCGCAGGAACTCATGGCTCTGCTCACTGGACCACTGGAAAAGGTACAACTGGCTGTTGGCTCATCCAACGTTTTACAACTCATAGAGACAACCAGCCAGGAAGACCCACTACAGAAAAAAAAAAAAAAAATCCACCCTGGCTTAGCTCTTCCCCAACAGCACAGAGGATGTGGAGGGTCTTGGCACCCCAAGCAGCCTGATGAGAAAGAGCCACTGACCAGGGGACGGGCACAAGCCAGAGCCTGGCTCCAGCTCTCCCCGCAGTCAGGACCACTGACCCCACAGCTCCCTCACCACCCTCTGCCCTCATAGCTTCCCACAGAACTCGCCCTGCCAGCCCTCACGGCTCCCCACAAAGACCCCCAGCCCTCACGGCTCCCCTCAGAGACACCCTCAGCCCTCACGGCTCCCCTCAGAGACACCCTCAGCCCTCACGGCTCCCCTCGGAGCTCCCCTCACTCACCCCGCCGCCGCTGATAGCCCCAATCCCGTCAAACTCCCTGCCCAGCCCGCCGACATCATCCAGCACGTAGGTAGCCGCCGAGAAGGGAGCGGCACCGACCCCGGGGGGTCCTGGGCCCCAGCTGCAAATAAGCAGGAGCCAGCCCCACAGCAAAGCAGCGCACCCCATCCCGAGCCGCTCCACCGACAGCGTCCCGGCCGCGCCGTCCCGTCCCTACAGCAACTCGCCACCGCCCGGCTCCGCGCGTCACGTGACCGCGCAACCTGACAATCACCTGGAGTGGGTGGGGCATGACTGCCCCTGGCCGCCATTTTGCTAAAGGGAAACGCTCTCAGCCCTTACGAGCAACACCTGCGCCCCCAGTTGAAGTTAGAGGTTGCCATTTTGAGAAAGGGCAAGGCAAGCGCCGGTTGGTGGGAAGCGTGCCGCCATGTTGGGGTTGGGCACTGAGTAGCGAGTGAAGCTATGGCGGAGCCATCTTGGGTGTGGGACAACTGTCAGGCTTTGAGTCGAGGCGGGGTGTGGGCGTCGCGGCAGGGCAGGGAACAGCGAAATTGCGTTTAGTGCTAGATGAGAGCTACATCAAACTGATAGGGTTTTTCGGGGCCTCTGGCAATGCACGGCAGTTTTCTTGGGAGAGAAATGGTGTTTTCCCAGTGAATCTCCCATTTCCAGGCCCTTGCCAGCACAGAGTTCCCTGTCTTTGGGCCGCGATCAGGCTGCCTCTGAGCCCTTGTACAGTAGGCAAAAACCGGCACTCTGAAGGAGAAAACTCCAGTGCACTGTAGGAAAGACCTTTGATTGTTCGCACAGGAAGAGGCAGGGAGTGGCCCTGGGGCACAGGGCCAGGCCCGGAGATGCCCTGCCCCAGAGAGAGATGCGGGCAGCTCCAAGGGCTTCCCTGAGACGCCCAGTTGGCAACAGTTAGATCAGCAGCTGCGTTAGCAGGACCCCAGGGATGTCATGCGGGCAGTGTGTCAGAGCTGTGGAAAAGCCCAGGTTTTCCATGTTTCTGTCCATAAAGAATGCTGTTGTTCGGGCCCCTCTTGTCCATGTCACTGAGGGATCTAATGCCTCAGTGATGACATTACCTGACTGATGTTTCCTGTTTATTTCAATTTTAATAACAATACCAAACACTCACAAAACATTCTGCACTTTACAGCAATATCAAGCATTAACTAATGAGCTGCTCACACCCAAATGAGCTAAACATTGTCATTATTACATGCAGAAGGACAGAGTGATTTCCTCAAGGCTACAGTGAGTCAGTGGCAGAGGTAGAATTATGCTCATGGTCCTAATTTACATTCATTCCAACAGACTGTACAGCTTTGCATGCCTGGAAGGTTTGCAAAATCATCATGAATTATTAATTGACTAATTTTGATAATTTTTTAATGCATCAAAGGCTTCAGCTTTGGAATTCAGTCTCTAATTCACTCATAGGAGCCTAAATGTGTCAGCTTTTAAAACTCTTATTTCCATCCTTTGATGTACTGAGTGCCCCCCCTTTTCAGTTGGTACAGAAGAACATTCTTAGAATTCTTAGAATCTGGTGGAAAGAGGACATTTTAGTGGGACTCTGAGAACTTCTATTCTGCATTAGGAATCTCAACCATGCTTTTTACCTATTTTTTCTTTACGCCTTTATCCATGACCCATGTGATCTGGACCCTTTATAAGCCCAAATATAACCAATAAAATTATTGAGGATTTATTCACTGCTTCTTTTGTATATAAGATAATTTTCCACTGTTAATGGTTTTCTATTACAGTTGTTCTTTCCTGATAGTACTTTCATCTCAGCCAACCCAAAAAACACCTGCTGTTCTGAGATGACTAGTTTGAGATACCACATATGTCCAGATCTCAAAAAAAGCCTGGGAAACTTTGCTGCTTGCATTAGAAATTAAATTATTCCATATGGACCCATACTTTTTGCATATAGCTTCCAGAAAGTATAAAATGCATCATGTTCCCTCTTGCCTCCTTTGATCTTTCAGTTCCAATATCAATTGTTACAGTAAAGAACTATAGATATGTATCAATCAACTGTTTCTCTTTCTAATAATAAGAGCTGCTTTTCTTCAGTGAACTATAGGAACCCTCCACAGAACAGCAGAACCAGCTCACCATGCATTGTTTTTAGTAGGTACCATGTTAGGAAAAGGCAAGTGAAAAATAATAAAACAGGGGTTTGTCTAATGACTTTTCCCTCAATACAAATAAGTGTTTGGCTGAAATTTATTAAGAAATTAATCTAACCAAGTGGCTGGAAAGTCTCCCTTCTACCCAACTGGAGGGGGCTATCATATCAGTTCAAGAATGTCCACAAATAGAATGATTTGATAATTTAGATTTCATATAAGAAGTGCATCAGTAGAAAAACTGGATGAAAAAGTCATGCTCTGGCTGGAAAAGGGAAGGAACCAAATTTCTATATTCAGTGTTGAAATATTATAGAGCTGCCTGATATCGTTCTCAAGGAAGTCAGTATGTGCTATTTTAGAGCTTTTCAATTTGCTCATCTGTTTCATTTCTCCTTAGCATCTGAATTATCAAACAGGGCAGTTTTTGTTACTCTATTTGTTACCCTATGTTACTTCTAAAGTGAAATTGTACCCAGTTTCTTAGAAACTGAACTGAATTATTCCAAACAGAATTTAAAAAAAAAAAAAAGTCAGAGTGCACAATAAGTTATTCTGGTCTGGAAGAGAGAAACTGTGCTCATGTAATGATTTTTCTACCCATCTAATTGAACAGAATTATCTGTTAAAAGAATCACTCCTGTGATCCAGATCCAGATCCGTAAAATATTAAAGAACAATAATAGCAGAGCCATAGACTATAACCCCCTGTTACAGGGGGTTATATCCAACCTCAGATTCAATTTATATAAAAATACATAAATATGAAACTGGTTGCAGTGCATAAAATTCTGTTATCTTTTGTTATCTAGAACTGTTAACAAACTTCCTCCCATTGGGGGGCAAAGAGAAAAAAAAAATCTGTAACAAATTCTGAAAATAATTAATTTTTTTTTAGACAAACTCCTAAAGTCATTGTGATATATTTTTATGGGCTCTTCTTAAGTGGATTCTTATTTGATTCTGTGATAGGCCTGTTGGGAAGGGCAAGTGACAAGTCCCTCAGTCCAAAAAAGGACCCAATGTTTTGAAACTATACAAGTAAACACAAATAAATACATATACACTCCACAGTATTTTATTTCTGTGGAGTAGTTTCTCCGCAGAATGTATGGTGTCCTAAATAAGAGGTTTTCAGGTTTTTAATATACCCATGTAATTATGCAATATTTTCAATAAAACTTTTTTAAACTTAGTAAAAGTATTGCTAGACTTAGCAAGGTTGCTTTGTCCATATGCTTATGTAATTATGTTAGCTCTTTTCCCATGAATAAGCTTAGATTAACAAGGTCTAAAAATAATAATAATAATACAAAGAGTTGAGATGTGTGAACTGTTGCCTTATTGGCGTATCCAGGAGCTGCTTCCTGTTGCTTTATCTGATGAAGCCGTTTTTCTTCTCAGAAGCAGACACGGGTTTCACTACCCATGGCATCACTGCGAAACTGCTACACGGGGACACATGGCTGCCTGGGTAAGTCTTCAGAAGCCAAGAACTCAGATACACAGCTTACATTCTGGTGCAGATTTCAACCTGTCTCTCTCTTAATGTTACGCTGACATCATACAATGAAAAGGAGGGACACAAAAGGGGCTGGGAAAGATTGCTTTGGGAGAAGGAGTGTTTCACTCCCGGCACAAGTGAAACGTGAGACAAAAGGGCAGAAGATATCAAAAGGTTGAATTAGGGAGGACATGCCAGCTTGATTTATCTTTGTAATGGTTGCCATCATCAAAATACCTGTTGCTTAGGAGAGAGGGGAAAGATGGAGAAGAAAAGCGTTTGGAGGTGAGTTTTCAGTATTTTGAGCTGTCTTCACTGCAAAAAAAAATGCCTTAGGCCTCACAGGGGGTTATAGTCTATGGCTCTGCTATTATTGTTCTTTAATATTTTACGGCACTAGCAAGGTACTCATGAGGAAAAATGCAGTTCATTTTAAGTAAAAATGTCCATGTTACTGAAAGGCTTATTTCAACTCTCCTGAACTGTAAAGTTTTTTCAGAATTAAGTTTTGAGATTTGCTTATTAGGAAAAAAGATCCAGCTATGGAAGGCCCTTGTACCTGTGGAAGTCAGATTGGCAACATAACTTATTTTGAGAACGCAAAGCAATCTACTTTGTTGAAATTCCTTTGAGAGCAAAAAGAAATTAAGAAATCATCTGTCCTTCCAGCTTATGGCTCATATACAACAGCACCAGTACAGCAGCTGCACTAGCTCACACAACATTGCTTTCTACCCCTGAAACTTAACTAAAAGACAAAGTACTTGTAAAAACTTACCACTTTATAATTACAGCAACTTGCCCTTTCGTGAAACTGAATTTGAAATAAAGGGTAATGTATCAGTTGCAGATGTTTCTAAAATTATACTGGTGTTTATTAGCTAATGCAAGATTTTTTAAATTACTGACTAAACTTTTCTGTTATGAAACAATTTCCTTGGAGTCTTCTTCATCTTTCCTAATTTCTCAAACTATAGCAAAATTCAAGTATCTGAAAAAAAAAAAGACTCTTCCATTCTTCCCTTAAAAAGTTGTTTACAGATAAGCATATGGAATATCATTTTGCATTTGTGCTTATGAAAGTATATATTTATACTCACTTTGTTGCTTTCAAAATGTGATAAATGGAGAGACTGAATATAACTCTCTTTGAATCTGAAATGTAAGAATGCATCAATACAAATACACGTGTGATGAGGGCTTTCTTACAGAAGCTTTCACAGGGTTCCTTTACAGGCTTGTTTGCATACAGATTTTGAAGCATAGCATTTGCTAGTCCATTTCTCTAAATTTTATGTCTAACTCACTTTTTTCCGAGTTCTTGTACAGCAGGTTTTCTGTAGCAAAATGATAAAGAGACAGGGACAATGATAATAATTTAATAATGTGGCTAAAAGATAAAATTACTGTTGAGATTGTATCTGATACCAAAACAAGCCTGTAAAATAAGTTACAAGTTTACAGAATTAGTCACAATGGGTTTGGACCATGAAAGTCAAACCATTAAGACTATGTCCTTGATAATTTTTGGAAAAAAATTATCAGTGGGGAAAATTATCAAACATTTTGTTTTAGGGTAGCTGTAAACCAATACCATCAGGTACACTCAGTAGCTGAGAGGAAACCTGGGAATGCTTCAGAGCATACTTTCAGGTAAGACATATCTTTTTTTTACATGACATAATTATCAGAAAAAACCTAAGCAAGGGAGTATGATATAGACCACATCGCCTGAGATAAGGCCCCGGGTAACTAAAGAAATGTGTTGTAATCAGAGCAAAACAATGCTTTCTGCTTTTATGTTTCTGTGCAAGAAACTGCAGCCTGCATTATGGTATGCTGCATTTGCTGGCTTGTTGACACACTTCAGTATAGGTCATCAGTACATGCCAGAATGACACACTTCTTATTATTCTCATTGAAAGCATGGCCTCATGTAAAAGCTGGGACATGGATATTACTCGGGGAATTTCAGACAGCTTGCAGGGCTTTGTTCATAGAAACTATTGATGATATTGGTTAAAAATAAAAGAAAACCATGTGGTAAAGTGGCCTGTGAACAAGAAGGATAGAAAAAAATTGCCAAGTTGTCCAATTTCATGTGGTCTCAACTCTCTTCTTTGAATGCCTTGTTCCATGTCCCAACCTGCCAGTAGCCAGTTGTATCTTAGATATTAATTCCTTAAGGCAAGTGGCAGAAGAGCAAAGCAATGTCTTTCCCCAAAGAACATGCTCTATATTCAGGCAAGTTTACAATGGTTTACATTATGGTTTACATAATGGTTTACATTATGATCAGTGATATCAACAGAGCAAAACTTTTAGAAACTGAGCTGAAAAGAGAAAGCTGAAGAAAAAAGGTGGGCGGTGTGAAGAAATTGGCACGTTGGTCTGTGAGTAGGTATGAAAGAGCTGATAAAGGTAACTGTGAGAGGAGCTGTTGTAACACGGAGACAAGTTGGGAGCTTGTAAGGATGATGAATCTGTAATATAACAAGTCAACTAACAATGGAGAAAGAGTTTATGGGGGCGGGAGAAGGAATTCCAGTTTCTCAGTCACACGACTAGTAAACACTGCCTCATACTCTTGCTACACTACACACATGCTTCTGAAAGGACACGTTTCCCTGTTAGACATGAGGAGACCTGTCATAGGAAAATAAATGCTAAAATATGGTTAGAAGAAGAGGTAGGTATTTTATCTTTTACTCATCTGGTCAGTCTGTGTATGTTTGCTTTGCTTTTGTTGAGAAGTGGGTCATCAAAACCCTGGGATGCAGTTTCTAGAACTAGGTTTTTAATTCATGATTCTTATCTAAACTGGTAAGCTTATGATAACCTGTTTACTGTGTGGTTTTATTAAACCACACTGAAAAGCAGATATCTTATGGGTTTTTTCTGAAATACAGACAGTGCGGTTTTTTAATTAGTCATCATGTAAGCGAAGCTGCTCAGTGGACCAAATTGGCAAACCCTTCTCAAGAATTTTCCTTGTGTTTTAAGCGTGTGAATGAATTTAGCGCTAACTGTGAAAGTCAGCCAACTTGATCAAATAAAGCAGTGGCTAGTAAAATTAAATATGTGCTTTTTGACTAGTTTTGTTTATGGAAAACAGATCCAACAGAAGCAATTAATGTATCTGGGTTTCTCTGGTAAACTCACAAACGCACATCAAATTGATAAAAAGCAGAATGGATTTGCCTATGACAGGGGAAAAGCCCTGCACCCGAGCTGTCGTCAGTTTGAACTGTTTCCTGTGTGGGAGCAGCTGTAGACAGTGCTATCTTGTAACCTACTCACTCTCCACCCTCTTCCACCTCCTCTGCTGGCGTCTGGACTCAAACCACAGATTAGTTATCACAGGCAGATATTATTAGTTAGAGAGGCAGTCTCTGAAGCAGTTAGTGTATTTGTGAGTAGAACTGTACCGCAGCAAGCATTTCCCATTCTCATATTCCCTGAACTTAACAATTACATTTTTAGTGGAAAGAAATACTGAGTGTCAGAGCTGTGATATAATCAGTGAGTACTGACAGTCTCACAGCTATGATTTTACACCCTTTCTTACTTAAAGGTCAGCTCTTCTAAGCACTTCTAACAGTCACACATGCAATTCCTCCAGTCCCACTACTTTAATCAGGGCTGCCCTTTTCCTGGTATTTTCATGGTGAAGCTGTTGA
>BJBW01012556.1:21576-50977 GCA_004320125.1 Scolopax mira | reverse complement strand
TCTCAGCCCATCCATCCAGCCTGTCTAGGTCCCTCTGCAGAGCCTCATAGATTCTGTGATTCTATGATTGTAAAACTAAAATTCATGAAGTTGTCTTAGATTTATATACTAATTCCTACTGAAAAAAACCCCAGTTTTTGAGGCTAGAACCAAAATTCTGGAACTCATGGTGCCATGTCTGTTTTAGACAAAATGATAGCAGCAGTTTCAGAATGAAGGAGATCTGGGTTCAGTTTTCTCCTTAAACTAAATGGCATCAAACTTTCGTTTTTTGCAAGAATACTACCACCTGCAGTGTACTCTGATATGTGTCTCCTTTACATTGTTCAACTAGACCTGCTCATAAAATACCTTAATTAGCTAATGAGTAAGACCGACTCTACCCCAGTTCACCAAAGGTACAGGAGACTTGTTCCACCCACCCTTCAACCCCCCCCAATATAGACCCTTTTTTTATATAGTGTGGAACAACATAAAAAGAGAGAGTCATTACAGATCATGATAGGAGCATTAAAATTGGATAGCAAACAGAAACAGATGTAGTTGAGTTAGATGCACAGAGAGTAAGAAAAAGAAATTAAAATTGTCTTTTATTTCAGAATGGTCTTAGAAGGAAAGAAAACATAAAACTCTTTTTAAGGCTTATATGTAATACAGAGAGTTGTGTGGTTTGTTTTAAATAGGAGGTTACTAAATATGCTCAGAAGACCAAAAGTTACTTTAAAAGAACAGGCACATTTTTGCCATTTCCCTCAGTTCCAAATATCTCACATAGGCCTCAGAAATACAGCTGATGAGCAGAAAGCTTTCTAAAAGATATAAACATTCTGGTAAGGAGAAGAAGCAGAAAAGTGATTAAATATGAATAAGAGGACGTGATAACAAGAAAAGAAAAATAGATTTAAATGTAAGATAGAATATTCTAAATAATGCCATAACCAGTTTAAATGCATTCACAGAGTGAAAGAAAACTATATCACCAAGAATACCGTGGGGAACCAAAGACTAAAGCATCATAGTGCTGTTTTCTCATAAACTTCAATTGCAATGACAATTCTTCTGACTGATGAAGTTTTCAAGAGCATCCCTCCAGAGTTTGGTCAAGCTTATTTACAAAATGTCCAAAGGAAAGATAAGGGAACAATGTAAGACATGCTGACAGCCTACAGACTAAAATGATCTGTCTCTGCAAATGATCCCACTACAAGTTAAGGAGTTATTTTGCCTCAAGCTTAGTAAAAGTATCCAAAACAACAAAGCAAAGAGTTGACTGAGATGACAATCAGATAAATATGAGTAATGTCCATAGTTACTAGAAATGGCTAAGAATTGTAAATGAAACATTACATAAAATATTTTTTCTTCGACCATACATGTCAGGATAATTATTATAACTGGAAAAATGCACATCATATATATATAATCAAAAATTAAAAATATATTGTTTCTAATAATTGCATTCATAACATGTCCCTCCAAAGAAGCTCTTTAAAAATTCTTTATCGGATTACTGTTGTAATATCTGATTCCTTCAGGAAAACATTTTATGATGCGATGAACCACTGTTACATGTCTGTTTGTTCATTTCACAAGAGGAGGATGTGTGTAATTAAATGAAGTGTAACAGATTTTAATAGTGAAAATAGACATACAAGCATACATCTCTTTATGTTTACTTTAGGAGCAAAAAAAGAGTTAAGGAATAGCTAATACCTGAAGCCAACAGTAGTGTAACATCCTTAGTGTTCCTGACAATCCTGAAGGAAATCTTCTCCAATTTTAGGTCAGTCTCTAAGAAATTCTCAGCTCCAAGATCATCACAGCATTGCTCTATTTCCTACCTTCCTGCTTGCCAGACTGAGGCCTAACAATTTAGGTTTTCAAAATCAGTAAATGTATTTTATATATTACATGGGATCCTCCTCCCCCCCACCCCGGTATTGTAAAGAAATGCTAACTGGCCTTATTCATAGTAAGGAAATAACACGGGAGAAAAGAGAAAATCCTCAGAAGAATAGTCATTTGAATGAAAGATAGGCACGCACATTGCTCAACACATGCCTATCCACATGTGGTCAGATGGTTCAGAATTTAATCTGAAAAGAGATTAGCTGTTCATGTCATTTCTTGTTTTATTAACACATCCAATGCTATATCTGACAGAGACTCATCTGCAGTTTTATTCTTTCAATATGCCTGTTTCAAACTGTTTTATTTTCGTATTAGTTTACTAATGACTTCAGAATCAGAATATTCACATACTTAGTGACATGTGAGACAGTGTTTGGAAAGCAGGTTCACACTGTGTGGGTTTAGCCCAGATAACTCATTTAAGCCTGAGAAAAGACAGAAAGATAACACTGGACAGGCATTACTGAAGAGTTTGGTAACAATGTCATGAAGTTTAAGTTATTAATTAACTCTACTCTACAGTATGTTCCTGTGGGACAGACTGTATCTTTGCCTTGGATAACTGTGCACAGGCTGAAATTAGAAGCAGCAAAAAGAAGGGCAACATAAGGAAACCTTAACATGCTACATCTGCTGGACAATTTAATTAGAACAAAAAAGAAATTGTTTGAGACAGTAGCAAGTATTATTCCCAGCAGCAGTTTCTGGAATAGCTCTATTACATTCTAGTAACTGCACTCAGTTGAACTTGGCTGTAAACCAGATAATCTTCACAGTTGAAAAGGTTCAAATTGTCTGAGTTTGAAGAACACCTTGGCAAATTTTGTTGTATTGTAATCAAGAAAATGATAAAGAAAATGAAAAACCAGAGAAAAGAGGGCTTGAATTTGACCTTCTCAAACATTTCATCTGGAAGAGCATTCTCAGTCAATGATAGGTTGGTACAGGCACATAATACTACTTTTTTTTGAAATGTTCCCTCACAGGAGCTGCAGGTGCCCATATACAGGATACAGGAATGCTTTATTTACCAGCATTTGTTGATTATGCTTATTTCACTACATGCCATTATTTTCTCCTTCCTCTGTCTCTGGAAAACCATGTGTTCTTTTGATAATTAGTAAGGTATTGTTAACAAAGACAGTGTACTTGGAACTTACATATAGCACACCTAAAAATATGCTCCAGCAATAAAAGGTATTTTCTTTTTTCTTTGCATTTCTTTCATCTTGTATTTCACTCCGAGTAATTCTAAAACTTTTATAATTGAAGAAACAAGGCTTGAATAAACATTACAGTTTGATCTTTTCAAATCAGATCCTATTATATGAGATATTCGAACAAGAAAGTAATGTTGACAAATATGTGACCTACTTCAGATAGCAGCTTTGCTAATGCCACTTAAAGGAACATTCCTGCAGCAGTATAAGTTTTGACTGTATCTAGGAATGCAACATAACCAGGAATTTTAGATCAGACCTCTGAACCAATTTTCTAATAATTTCTAACAGACACATTTATATGTATAATTTCTTGATTGTCTCAAAAGATAAAGATAAAAATGCCAGCTTATCTTTAAGCATCTTTCTTTCTTCAGAAAAACCAGACTTATGAGACAAAATAATGTGATCTGCTATTTACTTTAAAAAAGATCTGAAGGCACTTCTGGAAGAAAACTAAGGTGTGACTCAAATCTTACTTTTTCATTGTATAAGAGAAAAAAAATATAGTCCACTGAATTATTGAATTGTATATTGTGGACTGTTCTAAGGACCAAGGTAGCCTTCTTAGATGAACGAAATAATGTTATTTATAGTCAGAAAACATGATATGTAGAAGAAGTGAGAGTTACATTAAGGTCCTACAGTAGACACATACTTTGAAAGTAAGAGATAAACTCAGTAATACCTTTAGGTGCCACAAGATGAGAGAAAAACTGTATGCTCTTTTACAATGAATGGTATACATAATTTATTGAATATTTGAAGATTTTCATGGACTGAAAATAAAGATTGCAGTGAGACAACTGCTGACATTTTTGCTGCATACATGCCTCTGAGTACAGATCTATTTTTGGATCTGAAACAGAATAAGAATATTTGCAGAAATGTCTTTTTAATTTCACAGCCCGATTATACTCAGTACAAGAAGACATAATGAAGTTAATATGGGTTAGAGAAAGATCCATAATTCTAACTGATAAAGCAGAAATGAAAAATAAAATAATACAGAGCGACAATTTCAGCTGCAAGTGCTGATTGTGCCAAGCTGATGTTACCAAGATGGCCGCGATTTTGTTGCCTTCTATCTTTAAGATTTACAGTTTCAAAAGAATTTCAGGGATGTATATAGCAAGGCATAGAGCTAAATTAGAGGCATCTCCCTGAAAGCCCAGACTGCCCTCTCCTGGAGTGAATGATCTTGCACATCTAGTGGTTCGTCACAGCCAAAATTATATGAGAAACATCTCACAAAAAACTCTTCACCTGATTATCAGGTCTTTGATTTTTCATGTGTGTTGTTGCACATAACCTACTAAACATGTATTCAGATGATCAAAAAAATGACTAGCATCTTGCCATAACAGAGTTACATACAATCATGACTTTCTTGTGCAATGGAATCGACTCACTTTTTGTATAAAAAATTCAATGGTAGCAGCTGGCATTATTTGGATCCACTGATCTCCAATTTGAGGTGGATTTCATGCTATGAAAGCAAGATCACCTACTCTGAATTCAAGAACACTTCTCTGAAGTGCAAAAAAAGTTGTCAAAATAGGCCACAGCAAAGCTTCTCTCTGGAGTGAGAGTTTCCATCAACTTGTCGCAGCTTCTTCCACAAGTTAAAGTTCAAAACAAATAACAGAATCTTAATCCTTACATTTTAGTTGCAGTCAACCTGATATTAAGATATCTTTTCCCATCCACAGAGGCAACATACAGGATTTAGTTTATACCCAAGGCAATCTGATCCCAAAGCTAATGCACATACATACGATTATATGTAGACTGATCTCCAACTAATTAATCAGAAAACGTCTGTTGGATAATATAGTGCAGTAGAGTTCAGTGGTTTTCTACGTGATAGAAATACATTTCTTGAAAATCAGGATCCTTGTTACAAATCAGGGGATGTAGGGAATTAGCAAACACCAAGAGTAAAACTGCTATCCCCAAATACAAAAAGGATTTTTTTCTAATCCATCAAAAGTTACAAGGGATTGGTTCTTCACTGGTAACAGAATATTGAGTAGAGGTAAAATGTTGAAGACTTCAGAATTAAAATAATTATTTTGTTGTGTTTGTCTCCTGCTCTCATCTGAAGGATAATGAATCATTGCAAGTTTCCTGAAGAAAACACAAAAAGCACTGAAATTAAGTAGGAAAATAATAATGCCTTATTTAGATGGTAGTTCCTAATTTAGAAATCCTGCAAAAAGCATTTTGATTGTTTCAAGGGAGGCAACAGAAAACTACTATCTGCAGTCACTATGAAAATGGGTTCCTTCCTTATACTGTTTCTTTCTGGTCAGCCAGAAGACACTTGAACTTGATAAGCCTGAAAAAATAATTTGTTGCTTTTTGCTGATGAGGATTTTTAAAAAAAACATAAATGCCCAAGAATATAATATAGAAGGAAACACTCAAATGCACATAAATTCTTGGTTATTATTGAATTAAACATTCTTTCAAGGTGCAGATCTTCCATGAATTTTCTGAAAAATTGGCAATTCAGAGGACTATAATCAAGACATATGATGAATTATAATTGTTGTCACTGTAGATATGGAAAAGGAACAAGGAGCCTTTCAGCGAAACAATAGCTAGCTAAAGCAGAAAAAAAGCTGTAGGAGAACATCTCTTCTGCTGCTCCTTGTTGACAATTATTATTCGAGGTTCAGCTTTTAATAATCTAGGTAAGAGACAAGCCTCAGAGACTTTTCCAAGAAAGACAACTTTGATGTGTTCTTTCTGGATTTTGTTATTCTCTTTACACATTAGTACTCCTTGTCTCTTGTATAATTACAGCACACACAAAGGAAACAGTCTAGGAGGTTCCTGGAGTGTATGGAAGATAACTTCCTGACACAGCTGGTGATTGAACTAACTAGACAAGGTGCCCCGCTGGACCTGTTGTTTGTGAACAGAGGTTGTAGATGAAATGATGTTTGGAGGCTGTCTTGGGAACAGTAATCACAAAATGATAGAGTTTTCGACTCTTGGAGAAGTAAAAACAGGGGTTGGAAGAACCATTTCTGGAACTTCTGGAGGGTAGACTTTGGCCTGTTTAGGAGCTTGGCTGACAGAGTCCCTTGGGAGGCAGCCATGAAAGGCAAAGGAGGCCAGAAAGGTTGGCCAGGTAGAAAATTAGAAGGGCCAAAGCCCAACTAATGCTGATTACTGCCATAGAAGACTATATAAATAGTTCTATAAATACATTAGCAACAAAAAGAGGGCTAAGGAGAATCTCCATCCTCTAGTGAATGCAGGGGGAATCATAGTATCAAAGGGTAAGGAAAAGGCTGATGAACTTAATGCCTTTTTGCTTCATTCTTTAATAGTAAGACCAGTTGTTCTCCAGCTTCCCCAGCTTCCCAGCCCCCTGAGCTGGAAGGCAGGGACAGGGAGTAGAATGAATCCCCTCTAATCCAAGAGGAAACAGTTAGCAACCTGCTACACCGCTTAGACATACACAATTCTATGGGGCCAGATGGGATCCACCC
This sequence comes from Scolopax mira, assembly GCA_004320125.1. Lineage (NCBI taxonomy): Eukaryota > Metazoa > Chordata > Aves > Charadriiformes > Scolopacidae > Scolopax > Scolopax mira. The sequence continues at coordinate 44,340 of BJBW01012556.1, read as the reverse complement.
AAGAGTACTGAGAGAACTGGCAGAAGTGCTCACCAAGCCACTTTTCATCATTTTCATCACCAGGAGGTCCCAGTTAACTGGAGGCTAGAAAATGTGACACTGATCTACAAGAAGGAGGGGGTGAAGAACTACAAGCCTGCCAGTCTGACATCAGTGCCAGGGAAGGTTAGGGAGTAGATCATATTGATCATATTGAGTGCCATCACAAAGCACATACAAGACAACCCAGTGATCACGCCCAGTCAGCATGGGTTTATGAAAGGCAGGTCCTACTTGACTAACCTGATCTCCTTCTATGACAAGATGACCCACTTAGTGGACAGGAAAGGCTGTGGATGTTGTCCACCTAAACTTCAGTAAAGCCTTTGACGCCACAGAATTTCCCACAGCATTATCCTGGAGAAAATGGTTGCTTATGGCTTGGAAGGGAGCATGCTTGGCTGAGTGAAAAACTGGCTGGGTGGACAGCCCAAAGAGATCTCTATGGTCCCTTCCAACTCCAAAAAAATTCAGTGAAATTCAGTGAAAATGTACTCTTGAACACCTTGCAGAAGATGGCCAGAACTTCAGAACCAGTCATTTTAATTTTGCTGGTTTTGCTTATCTTTCTAAGCAGAGAGAAGACAAAAATTCAGCTTCTATTCAATCCATAAATCAAATAATCCACAAATTAGAAATGTACAGTTCTAATTTCAGACCAAATGAAATGCAGTGATTAAAAGTTACTGAGTGCAGTCTATTGTAAATTTAACCAAAGAGAAAAGTAAAGCAAATCCAGATATTATGAGGAACTTAACCAGATTTGTGCAACAGCAGAAATCAGAAGTTATTTATCTGATTCCAATGAATGTTCTGTTTTCTTATTTTTGCTTTTAAGCTTCAAGACATATTTAATATCATTCAATTACCAAGAATAAAGTTGTGATCACTGAAGGGAATTTACAGTAGAAAAGAGTAGCAATAAACCACCCCAAAACCTAAAGAATCAAATTACCCCAGACCTAGGAATAAAAGATATCATTCAAATTCATTATGTCCAGTTAGGCTTGAGAAGATTTGCCATATCTATGAATATAAGCACATTCTTTTAGTTTCAAAGATAATGACACAATCAGTCCAAGAAAACTAATATGAATAATTTGTGATAATTTAAATTCTTCATCATAACAGATAGAATCTATCACTCAAATTACTTCATGGCAAGTCTTTAACACTATACTTTTTCTTTTATTTAACTACGCATTAATATTTTTTTTTTATCATTTAAAATCAGTTTTAAACAGTTTTCAGAATTTTCAAACCCCACCAACCAGAAATGTACAGGATTCTCATTTGAGAAAACTCAAAACTCATTTGAAGACCAATGCTAAAGAAGCCAGTTGATTAGTTTGTACTGAATTTCCACATTTGTGTTAATTTTTATTTTATAGTAATCTTCTTCTATTTAGGTCTTAAATACAGTATCCCTTTAAAAGAAATAACTCCATCTGCAGATCACATAGACTAGCTATCAAAGACATTTGTTTCAATACATCAGCTTTCCCAAATATTATACTCTTCTGTTACAAGTTTAGCCTACACAAGGCCTCTCACATATGACATGTGAAGGGACAGAAATATCTAAATGCATGGTTTAATGAGACTCCTGAAGTTTTGATCCCTGAAGAAGAAAACATTTTAATCCATTTTTAAACCATTTCCGTTATGTAAACTTCTATTTACAGATAAAACCTTCACAGCTACAACCACACTATCACTCTATCACACTTACCATATATAAGAAAATATATTGAAGTTTTCCTTTAATCAATGCCATTACTACTGTAGAAACAATATCAGGTTACTTAGAAATCTTTCCTTCCTTGTCTTCACTGATGGTCATATTAGAATATGCTGATCACACAATGACGAAAGTACACGTGTACCTGAATCATTGTCATTTCAAAAACTACAATATTTAAATTCTAGGCATTTCTGTAAAATAACATTTGCTGTACAAAAATGTAATACTCAGGAAAAAGTATATTTTAATAATATTAGTGACGAAATGTGAGAAATGTTTTTTGAGCAGCAGAAAAAGAATTCAGGAATAATTTATATGTATTTATGATAAATGTATTTCACTACCAAAGTCCATAGTAATTCCAGCTTAAACTCACAGACATACAGTTTTATAAAGTTTTGTTGATAGGCAAAGTAAGCTTTTTTTTCTATACCTGGAAGTTCTTTCTCTTCAACACTGTATTCCAGAGATCCAAAGGAATAATTAGCTGGACTGATTACCGGAGGAGAAACAAAACTTGCACAGCCAGTGGATGAGTTGATTTCAAAATAATTGTGGCTGTGATTCATTCGATGAAATTCCAGAGAAGACACTATTGATGTACGCTGCTTGGGCTATGAAAAAAATAGAAATTTGGATTAAAAAATACAGACTTTTTGTATAGTTTTCATTACTTGACATTTAATAAATTTACTTAAAGTTTCTTTTTGCTGTTTTTATTTGGCTCAAAAGTTATACTAGTAAAAATCATTTCATATGACAAGCTGTGGTGATGCAGAGATAATTTCCTTTGAAAATCTGGATTAATGTTTATTAGAAAAAATGCACGTCTTCATTCTAATCAAGTTAATTCAAAATAAAATATGGTTTTACAGCCTTGCATAAAATAATTGCAATCATCTTTTGATAAGAAATGGAGCTCTTCACCAGCTGCATTGCTGGGTACATCTTGCAAAACAATTAGAGCGCTGATGCTTGTATAATGAAATTTACAAAATAATACCAAGCACTCATCACTCCAAAGCAACCCTCTACTGTTTATTCAATTTATTAAGGGCTGCCTTAAATATTCAAAGACTGAAATGTCTAAAAGCTTCAGGGAAAAGCGTCAGTTTAAAAAACCTACATGAAAAACAAACTTTCTTCATGAGTTTTCACAGAATAGTGAAAAACTTGATACTGGTTGGTATCAAACATTTTCTTTTGAAGTGAACCTCTGCATTGACCCCACTAATGGTTGTGCTTTGGATGGCAGAGCAGCTTCAGAGCATGATAATGTCACTCCTTTTGGGTGGATCTACACCATAAGGTACATTGCAGGACTGTACATAATATGCTCCAATTCCTTATAGCCTTTTGACCGTAGAACAACACTAAAGCTAGCCTAAACTAAAACCACTGAAATCTATATTACTGTGATTATCAGGTCCCAGCACATCAGCAACAACTTTTTCACTATGCAGATCTGTTCCCATTGCACTGCACTACTTATTAGTATAGACATAAATGTAGTGCTTGATGCCACGGATGATAAGGCACGGACTGCTGATGGTTTGCAATGTCATGCTAAATAGTCTGTTGCAGCACTCATCTGGCTCCCTAAAATACCCTAACCCCATGATGCTCCTTAATGCTTCAAGTACAATGACCTGAAACATTAAATGACTTCTCCAAAGCACACGAGGCCCTGTATCCAGGTGCATAGCTGTCTGTATATTTGTTCCACAACACTGAAAAACATGTCAGGAATTGTTTCCTTGGATAACTAAAGCTGGGATAAGTAAATAGAGAAAGAGAGTAAAGGGTGCTTTAGTTCTTCTTGGTTTAACAAGTCAGGCTTAAGAGGTCAGAATATTTGTAAAGGTCAAGAATTTGCTACTTACTAGTGTCAATACCAAATTATGGCCTTGGGAGCAATAAGATCTTCCTCAGACCATGAAGCTATTTACCATCCCTCACTTAAAACTACCTGTTAAAATACAATCTATCCCAGTGGAGTAATTTTCAATTTTGTTTGTGGTCTATTTCATTTTTAGGTTACAAGCCCTGCAATGTTTGTGTTACAAATACAGAACTACACTGTTTTCACTAAAAATTCACTCCTACTGGAATGTCAGATAAAAACTTAAAAATAAACTTAGGTTTGCACAATGTTGGTTGTTTGTTAAAGCTGTGTTGAGCACCATGGAAATTAACAGTGTCCTGTTAAAACTGAGAAAAAAAAAGAAAGGGTAAATTTAGGCATTCATCTGGAACTCATGTACAGTCTATTGAGGTGATTTACTTTCTTTAATAATTAAAACCAGCTTCTGCTTTGAAAGGCTGACTCCTAGGGTTAGTAATTTCATGGGAGAGTTCAATGAACAGGGACAGACTCCAATATCAAATAGTCTGCTTAAAAGTCATTTTTTGGGTACTAAGCCAAAATTACTCTCTGATCAGACCAAAAATATTCATGTGTACTAATTAAACCTAAAATGCACACTTTTGCTAGACAACAAATTCATCAATGACCTAATTATTTCTAAAACTGAAAAAGATCTCTGGTCATTTACAAACATGTTCTTGGCCCTTTCCCAAGCAATGGTGTCTTTGTGGTTTTGCAGGAATTCAGCTTCTGAGTTGAAAAGATGACATTTCCAGTAACACAATGTGCAGGAACTATGATTATTCAAAAACTGAGAGTCCCTACCTAAAAAGGCAGCTGGGATGATCTAGTTCAGTCTTCCTCAGCAGCTTCAAAAAACTGCTCTGACTTTGTCCAGTCAGGTCTCCAGCCACTGCTTCAACTGTAACCTTTTCTTGGAGTTAGAATAGCAACATCTGATTTACCATATGGCCTTTTACTAACTTATGGATGATCAGCTGTTTCATTTCATTTTAGTGTAGTATTATAAGGTACTGTAACACCTTTGAAAAGTGTCACAAAACCACCTGCGAGGTGTTGGGATGATAGAGAGGGGAAACAAACCAAACACCTATCCCCCACCCTCACCTTACCCCACCAAAACTCTTCTGAAACATTTTTTAAAGAGCAGTTTAACTTGCAAATGCTCGCAAATTCTGAAAACATGTCCATCAATAAATGGCTATGATTTGCTGTGGAGACACAAGTTAATGAAATAAAATAAGCCTAGAGTGATTTTCAAAGGTGATTATGGAAACTAGAAACATGTTTTCTGTTTGTTCATGCTTACATGAAACCATCTGCTGACCTGGGCAATACAAAATATCTCCCATACTATTTTGGGCTTTGACATTGTTATTTTTATTAATTCAAACATATCTCAGTTTAATGTGTCTTCCATTCTAAGATTCTGTACAGAACCTCACACAGCCTCTAGTGCTCTACAGCATAACACTTCTGATATATTGTTTGGAGTTAACAAGGTCCATCTGTCAACACGCGCCAATAATTTTTCTACATAATTGCATAAGAATCTAGCATCTGAGCTTCTGTAGCTAACTAGACAAGCTTTTTGCACCTTTTCTGCATCCTTTAAAATGTTATGTTGTTAAAGTATGCTAATTGTTCATTAATATATGCTAACACACATGCAGTAAACCAGTTTGTGTTTATTGCATATCTCTAAAGTACAGTTTGCACAAAAACTGTAGAAAAAAATGGGCTTTTTTCCTACAGTTAGGATTAAATTCAGCTCCAGACTTAGGTAACTAAATTTTTAGCATAGCTATTTGCATTTACACTGGGTATCTAAGCTCCCATTACAGTTAATTGAGATCTAGTCAATAAAATCAATAGAACAATTAACTTCACTCAGTCACCTTGGTATTAGTTCACTTGCCTTAACACAAGCATCCACAATCACTGAAGATTCCCTGGGGCATCCCACCTGGCCACCAAGCTGCCATCCAGAAGAGCGCAAGTCTCCCCTACTTATGCACTTTATTTTACCTGAAAGCCTCCATGTTCATGTCAAAGACACAACTATGGCACTTCAAATGATAGTGGATGCACGTTTTTAGGCAACTGAATTGAATCTTTGGATCCCATCTAATCATGGGAGATTAGATACCCAAACCAGACAGAGATTCTTATATACAGAGATGAAAGTATAGGTGTTTCAGTTCCAGAATGAATCCCACCTCTAGCTCACATGTGTACACTCTGCAGACCTTACTTCATTTGTTCAAATTCCAGCCTTACTGGCAGAATATGTGGCCAGCAATAAACAAGTCACTTACTGGAGTCTGGTACCTTGGTTTCCTGGACTGTATCTTTTAAAGCTACTCCTTGACATCTCTCCATATTGGCCCTGAATAATTCTAATAATACTATTTACTATATGCAATACCATAATATCTAGGAAATGTACTGAGATGTCAAGGTTTTATAGCTGTGGAGATTGTACAAACACAAAACTGTCCCAAAGGGGTGACGCTTCCTTCATTCTTTGTACTAAAGCCAGCTTTGTCAGTCATTAAATTACAGGTCTACCTCATACTACTCAGAAGCTCTACAAACAATTTGATAACCCTTGAGAAAGCATTAACTTCACCCTAGTATGTATACTACATAACCACATGCAGATTTGTCCTTAAATAGATTTTATTTATCCATTACATTTATGAATTTAATTTACTTGTTATGTGTATGTATTCTCTTTAATGACTGTTAACTTTAAAATGTTTCTTCTTGACTGTAATTTCAGTTATCACAATATAGATCTAGAAAACCTTAGACTATCCTGAAACAGTATACCAAATCAGGCTAATGAAGAAACCTTATCATCAATGCAAAAGCAAAAATATATCAATGAAAATATTTAAAGATATTGCAGTAAGAAGATTTAAATAACTTTCAAATCAGATATAATAATAAGAATGCTATGCCAGTAGTGAACATATATCAATGAAAGATACCACTTTGAACACTGCAAAACAGGAAGGGCAACAAAACACACATAGTGAATTGCCCTTCTATTAAAAAGACAAGTAAGGACTTAATGCTTTTATTAATAGAACTTGCATGTAAATTCTGTAATGCTACCATGACTTGCATGTAACGCTAAGAGCATGCAAAGGATCATTAAAATATTTTTCACACGTAGCAGAGGGCTAGGACAAAATTCCTTTCTCAATTTAATGTCGAAATATTTCTTCAGCATTGAAGTACTCTGCAATATAAGATTGTTACTCCACCTCCTTTTATCTTTGGGATTTGTCTACATAGCATCATCAGAATTTGTAAGAAGTAATTCTCACAACACTACTCTACACTATGTCAGAACTATTAGTCACATTTTAGAGATGCTGAACTAAGGTATAGAGCTCTCCCAAGGCAGAGATGTGTGGTTCATTAAATCACTGAAAACCAATGAGCCTGAGGAAATTCTGGATTTGGCAGATTCTGCCAAATTTCAGCTTTCCTACATAACGTAAAAACTGGTTTTGGTTGCATAATACCATGCAGAAAATGTGTGATAGAATAGAGAATTGAACCCATGTTCTCAAATTCTAGATAGCTGACAAAATACAGAGTTAGCAAAGAAAGTAAGAAGCTGTAGCCCCTTTCTCCTGGCTCATCCCCCACACAGTATGAGTGTAGCCATGTGGCTGCATAAATCCATCATGTTGGTACCTGCCCAGACAATTTGTTCTTCTCTGATCATCTCACTCCCACTTCAGAAATTTTCCAACTTCCTTCTTTCTTAAGATCCCATTCTCTTTCTACTCACTCATCTTCCATTTCATCCCTTTCTTCTTCTCAGTTTTCTTCTATCTATTGCTATATTCCCTCCAAAACTACTTATTTTACTCTAAAACACCCTTCACAGTATTGTAGATGATTCCAGTTCTTCCTAGCTGGTTCTTCTTGGTGTTTCAGAACTTGCTTCTCTGCTTTCACTGTGTTTTTTCCAAAAAGGTCTCTCAAACAACCTCCCTAATGGTTCTACCTCCTACTGACTTCATCAGTCACAACCATTCTTCTCATTGTCCTTCATTGCAACTTCCACATCACTTTTATGTTTCTTAGTCTCTGTCCTCTGCCTCAATATTCCAACATGCCACCGCTGTTTCTATCTTTGTCTCTCTTGCTCATGTATGCTTACATAAAATCCCATAACATTCATCATTTTCTTGGTAAAATACAGAGGACAGGCTTCTTCACTTACTACTGTCCATAGTACCTCAGTTTTGATTTGTAGAAATCAACATGCCTGACACATTCTCATCAGTCAATGCTGCTGCCAAGAGTGATTTATAGGATCTGAACTAAGGTGATCAAGTAGCCATGAAATTGCAAAAACTGGAGGTTACAAAAGCCCTGGTTTGCAGTAGAACAGAACTAATTTTATTTTCAGTAATTTTACTTCATCCTTTTCTGGGAAGGGAGGAAGAGAGATTAAAAGAGAGCATCTGTCTCTTCAGTTTAGCAGACAGCCCAGGCTATACCACAACAACGATGGATCTAGGTTTGATTCATCTATGTCACCTAGAAGTGAAAAACTGCACTGAACTATTACTAGTCTCCTGAATCAATTATCCTGTCAAGCCTCAAAATACCATGTTAAACAAGCTGAAGACATTAATAGGGTAATATAATTTCGTCTTTTTTCATTTCATAGAACCCTATCTTAAATTATAACTACAATTAAAAATAAAAATAAAACATAGGCAGTTTCAGCAACCATCTTGACATTCTTGGTACAGAGAGCAGAATTTATTTAAGAGCAGAATGCAGAAATTACATAGTGGCTGGCAACAAATATATCCCAAGCAGCCACAACAGGGAGTTTACAAGCTCATGAGAATTTGAAAAAGGAAAAAAAAAAAAAAAAAAAAAAATGATTTCACTGTTTGTGGGTTTTTTGTTTGTTTTTTGTTTGTTTGTTTTTTTAACTGCAGATCCTTTTCATTACTAAAAGTATAATGCAATTTAAAACTAAATACATTTTTAATGGCATCGTAGTGCCACCGTCCCAGACATTTCTCTTTGACTGATTCTTAATTTAGAGAAAGGCACCTCTCGCATACAGCATGAGCAGCAAGTGCACACTTTTTTACAGTAATCTCACAGCCTATCATCATACTTGGATCACTTCAGTGTAGTGACACACTCAAGGATGGTATAGACACATAGCTCTTTTGTGTAGCTTGTGGTTAGGAAGCCATGAGATGTTACTCTAGGTAACAAATATTCACAGTGCTTTCTGCTCTTGTGGTTCTGTTCTCCTCTGTGCATGATATAGTATCTCCTCCTTTAGGAGGCTTCCACTGGAGCGTGTAACCAATGGTCAGAGGGTTGCTGCCCCCTTCCATCTTCCACTTCTGCTCTTACCTCAGATCACAAATCAGACTAGGAATAAATAGGGGAAGAATGGATATTCTCCCAGCTTCTATTTTCCTTGGCTTCTACTTACATTTTAATTGCAATATGTTGCAGCTGTGAGTTGTGAGGTGTAGCAGTCCTGAAAAATGAATGCTAAAAACTGAAACACGTTTGGAGTGGTTTCCCTATTTGGTAGATGTCACCAGATTTTGAAGACACACCATTATCCTACCCTGAGAAAACATTGCTTGATATGAGACCCAAATTGTGGAAGACAAATTTGATAAATAAGAGGACTGTCTTATTCCTCAGCTATAAAAATTTCCAACTTTCAAAGATTTTTTTTTAAAAAAAGTTATTTTCACTGAAATAGTTGAAAAATGGATGTAAGACCATTTTCTTCAAAAAAAAAGCACAGCTTCCAGCTGTTAGCAACTTCCCATTTTGACGTAAAAATTGTGAAAATTGCTTAAATCACTACACTTCTGTATTAAAAAATTCAAAGGGTCAAGGTGATGGCTTATTTTAAGTTGTATGCTACAGATAGTATTCATGTGTGAAGATGCAGTGTGTTTTCAGACGATGACAAAGGATTACTCAATTCAAACCTGCCCAGTACTACACAGAAACAAAGGGAAATGCTATGAATCTGGCGAGATACCCATCAAAGCACAATAGGTAATGGTTTAATCTTACAAATTTTGAGTGTGTTATTGTTTCCAAGCATTACACATGGGGCGGGGTCATTGGGATGGATTGGTTCATGTCCCTACTATCAAACTTCATTTGCTTTCAGTGTAGAGTCTTCAAAACAGACCTACCTACCAGGAATAGTCCTTGGCCTATTCAAGTTCCCAGTAAGGCCTGACAGTGGATACTTTTGCAGAGAGAGAATTGTACAAAACCAAACCTATATCCAGACTGTGTTAACAATTCAACAGCATAGATGACAACCTTCTAGAACTCAGAAGCTTATTTCACTAATGTAGATGTACATATCTATCTTTCAGTATCTGAACTACCTTTATGCTCAGTATTTCATCAATTTGGTCCTTTAAAAGTTCAGATATGAAAAATTTTCAATACTTCTGTATGATGTATGTTTGTATTGAATCAGGAAACACAACCTAGAGAATCTCTCCAGGTAAAGAAACAATTTCAACTAAGAAAAACCATGCATGTAGAAGTGATAGTCTAAAAACATAAAACCTCCTGACAATAGAGAATGTTCTGCTGCTTTAATTTACACTTGTTCTTTAATATCCTGTTGAACTGCAATTAAATGCACTCACACATACTCTTTGCTACTTTCATTAGTACTGTGTATTGGGTAGATGTGTTTATGTTTTCATATTTTGTCAGCTCTAATTAAAATAATCTAAATCGAATTATGTTTTATAGCTACTTGTCAAAGGAGATGTTCTACAATGCATCTCTTTAGTAATATTTTGGTTAATGTTGCTATTAAACAGTCACAGAATATCCATTATGCTCTAAGAAATATTAAAAAAAAAAATCTCCTCCGGAGCTGTTGTATGTCTTCCACCCATTAATGCAGTGGCAATATAGGGGGAAAAAAATCAGTCCTGTAAGAAAATTCCAAATTTTTTTTTTTTTAATAATTGATAGTCAGTATTTCAGAAAAGCAGAATTTCATGTCTGTCCTATTTTTAGTCATGCATAGACGAATTGCTAACCACAACTTAATGGCATTGACAATATATCTTTTACATCTTTGTTTTCTTTTCTTTTCTTTTCTTTTTAAGGGCTATTTAGAAGCCTTATTTATCTGCTAGTTTGTTGTTTATTCATTTCAAAATCATAAGAATGAGAAGGTATCAACTGTGCAGTAGACTTGCATAGACACTTTAAAGGTGTCTATGTGAACAAACAAAAATATGTAAAGAAGGAATTTTCTGAAATATATCTCAATACCTAAAATCAAGGTCACTGACTGCTGTCAACTACCTTAAGTGCTTGCAGCCTTAATGGATGTAGGCAACCTTGGAAAGACTACATAATGTAGGAAAAATCTCCAGACCACGCACACTAACAATAAGAGCTAAACCTGCCCATCTGTGGATCCATTTTTATTTTATTAGGTTTTGTGAATGTTCAGCACCTTTAAGATCTTCATAAAATCATGTACACACCTTGGAGATGATGGGTTTGATCCTGCACAAAATCACGACCCTCAGTAAAGTCTTTTTAAGTCTTATTTGCCTCTTTTGCTAAGCATGGACATTGCACATGATTGCACAAAAGTCCACACAGTACCAAAATATACCAGAAAAAAAAAACCTGTGCACCCAAACAGGAAGCAGAGCATGCCTGCACACAGTATTTCTCCATGGTGATTTTCCTGGTTATTCCCTGCCTAGCTGAGCACGCTGTAACTTGGGCTGAGCACAGAAAGCAGCTCATAGGAAAAGAAGGTCCTGACACCCCAGCTGTCCTGTGATCTCATTACGGAAGAGAGTGATGGGAATTTATTACATAAGTGCATTCTCCAGCCCTCCTTTTTATAATAAAATGTAACAAAGCAGATTTTCTTTTATGTTGCAAACCAAGTGCAATACAGGTATCACAGAGTTCTTATGCATTTGTGCACTGGTGCAACAGCCTGCAGTGGGGATTTCACTGCTGTTCCCCAAGTTTGCAGAGACAGGCACTTGTCACTTCAAGTGAAGTGTGACAAGGGATGCATTTCATTTGGGAAGAACAAAGGGTACTGCAATAGGGTGCTGGCATAGGGGAGGAACCAGGGTTATTTTGCATGGGGAAACAGTGTTACTAATCCACTTGAAAATGAATTTACAGAACTAATAGGATTTTCTGGAACTGCAATCTTACAGAGCTGCCTCTAAGATGAATTTTGTTTGGTTGGTTTTGTTCGAAGTAATTCCTGCATCTAACTGCAAAAAGGATGAGATATAATTTATTTGAATGCAAATTACTGTCACGTTTTAGGTCAATCAGAGAGGCTCTGAGGCAGGTATCTCCTATGGCTGGTCTGTCCATTCAAGTTCAGACTGCTACAGGGGTGTGAAACATCATGGTCCCTGCCTTTCCCTGTGCCTGGATGAACTACATCTACATAGTTACGTCAGGTTCACTCTGCATGCACTAAATGGTGGTACATTAGGAAGGCAAATCTGGTAGCCCAAGCAAGTGAGATAAGTCTGTCAGAGCTTACAGGATCCTGCAGGATTCTATTATTGCTTGCAAAAAATTAAGACAATTTCCTTTGTCCTCTAATGTTTAAACTATCTTCTATTATATTGTACATCCAAACCCACAAGAAAAAAACTCCATTATTCACAAATAGATTATTGCAGATCTTAGCAATAAAACCAGCAAGAATGAGATGATGAAATTCCATTACACCAGAAACACTGAAATTCTCTGTTCCTTGGTCTTTCTACCAGAAGACCTCTTTAAATCACTGAAACAAGTGTCTTAGGGAGTTTGCTTATTCACATAAAATGAGGAAAATACTAATTTATGATAGTTAAAATCCAAGTTACTTTAAAAAAATCCACATCTAGGCATCAAAAGTTGTAGCTACATTGATTTGATTATTGTAGTTACATCTATTTGATACATATCTTAGACAAGAAGAGAGTATGTGAATGATGGATTACATTTAATAAGGAATGTAAAAGGTGAGAAATTAATTTTTATGTGAATTGGCCAATGATCCACGGGCAAAAGAAACAGCATCTAAGGAAAAAAGGTGCTCTTTATCTCTCTGTGGTTATAGTTTATTTGTTCAAATAGAGCTAGAAAAATAAAGAAAGGAAAATCTTCTTAAATTGAGTGGCTACTATGAAAAATACATGAAGCATCACATGCAGCCCAACCTTCATCATGCTTCAACCAGACTAAGAGCTATAGGAATTGGGGTAGAACAAGCTCAACTTTTCTATCACTTTCTTAAATTCCAGCCTGATAAGGTAAACTATATTTTACTATATAAACTAATGTAATTAAATTAAAATAGGAAGAGAGCCTAAAATTTCAGAGGACTTTTAGTTAACACATTAACCAACGATCTCCTACCACGTCATTTTTTTTCTCCCATGTGCAGTTACTATGCCTCACAGAGGCCTACCTCTTTAACTTGAAACTGTATTATTTTCTCAAAGTCATCACCAATCAGCAATTCATGAGCAAAAAAATTACTAAGACTAGTCTGGACGATCTGGAAAAAAATAAGTGATTCAAAATCTGAACTGGATTTCTGTTTCTTATCTGCATATACATAACTTTTCAACAAATCCTCTTTTTCAGAGACTGACCCTGTGACAATCTGAAAACAAGATATGAATTTGCAAAAGGCTAGATCACAGGTACAAGCAATAGCTAAGGTGCACAGATAAAAGAGCACACAGATCCTGAATTACTGTTAAGTGTGCTAGCATCAGGTCTGAAAGCAGTAGAGATTGGTGGTACTGAACTTAATACTGCTTCTGATCTGAATTAGTATCTCTTCAGAGTGCTTCGCTGGGCCAGGGAGATACACCATTTCAGTTAAAACAAGCTTCAGCCGTAGTAATAGTACACTGAGTTGAATAGTTAAGACATATCCAATGAGAGTTTTAGAGAGCGATGGGATCTCATAAGGCACAAGTGGGAGGGTCGCAACAAACTGCAGGCTTCTCACCTCAAAGTTCATCATAATTAATTGAAGATAGGATAAATTTCCAGAAAAGGGAGTGAAAGGTTGAGGGAAAACAGAAATTTGCAGCCAGGTTTTGCAATGACATGTTTTTAATCGAAGAAGAGGAATAATTAGGGCCAGGTGAAGAGACAACTAGAAGGAAAAAGACAAGTTTTGAGTACACTCTGAGGAATTCCTGAACTGTTTATGACCCAGACCATTTGGATTTATACTTTCTGTATCAGATTGTTCCTGTCTCACACTTCCCAGCTGTGGTACTTTCACCCCACGGGCTGCCAGTGCAGCATCACAGCCTCTTCAGGGACCCCACATAGTAGGTGCAACTGACAGGCTTCCCCACCAGCTGGATCTGGAACAGGAGAGAAAAGAGGCCACTATGCTGTGCTAAATCTCACATTCCTACAAATATCTCCCAAACCTTTCATGTGCTGAGGCATCCATATGCACTGCCATCATGTGACCTGACACACAGTCTTAGAAAGAACAGGCCAAAGAAAGCAGGAGGCAGAATAACCTCCACCTTTGCCTTCAAACCCAGCTCACTGGATTTCTCCCACTCTCTGCCACCACCTTCTCTCACCAGATTGGTGGGAGGAAGGAATCTTTGCTCCCCTCTGCTGCTGCTTACATAGAGGCACAGCATTTTTCTTCACTGTGGGTAAACTGTCATATGCACAACCCTCCAGGAAAGATAAAGAAGTCTATAAATGAAAATAAAAACATGAGTTGAAAGGCCAGACTTGCCTGGCAGCTTATTCCATGCTACCAAAGTCTGCCTAGTGCAAAACCAGCTGCTGAAGAGCTTCCCATTCTCCCTTTCACTTTCACCTTCCTGTGTGGGATGCCAAAGACATACAAAAAGGGGAAAGGAGTGACAGTTGTTTTGGAAACTTATATGATCCCTGGTTTAGATCTGTTTCAAATCTGTTTATTTGTTAGAAAAGTGCAAAGGGACCCTGGGAGGTGACAGAAAATTAATTATTTTGCATGCATAGTGTAAACACTATTCATTAGTTTTACATGAGTGGTGAGAGGTCAGTGAAGAATAGAATCCCATTGTGTTAGCCTTCAAAGAGCTTGCCATGTAATTGAATGCAGCAAGCATGGAATAAAGGAATTAAATATGCAGGCAGAAATAACACTAATGGTTTGCAAACATCACATTGCAAATATCTAAAACTTCTTTGTCTAAATTCTTGAGTTGAAATCTTGGGGGGAGGTGATTATGTAAGCAACAAAAACAAAGAAAAGAAAGAAGAAATGTGCATAAAATACATGGAGAAAGGAGAAGCATATTGGCATCTGAATGCTATAGTGTACCCAACTTCTTGTGTATTAGCACACAGATTTACAACATACGTTAAGCACTCGCCTACATGTGCCTTTCTGCTGTTGTTTTCCTTGTAGGAAGTATGCCACACGTAGGGCCACATTAAAGACATTTTAGCAAATGTGGTAAAGTTCTGACCGTATATGCTGCACTTTTTGTTCTACAGGAGGATGAGAATACTGGGAGTCAGTAAATGGTATGATTTAAATTTGAAAATAGCTCCCCAGAATCTGCTGAATCCATTCAGAGCTAACTAGCAGGAGAATATCACCATTCAGTGTTCTGGGTCCATCTGTTGGCAATATCATGATAGAAACAGCTTTTTAAATGCTATTTGCAATAAGCTATTGCACAACAGCTTGTTCCAACAATATTCCAATACCTTTCTGTTTGCTCGCCGCCTACTATAAAAAACAGCTTAGAGGGAAGGAGACATTTCAGTACTATACTAATGTAAGGTGGGAGTGACAGAGAGACTACAGGAATAAGAAAAAAAGAAAAATAACTATAAAAAGAGAAAAGGAGAAGCAGCTGTTATTTTAGACCCCCTTCAATCTAGATTTAAACCAGGACATGGAACCCAAACTACTGTAGTGTCACAAAGAGATTGTCTGCACCAGCTAGTCATTACATTTTTGTACATTGACAGTGTCAGCCGCAGGAAACCAATGGCTCCTAGAGAGAAATTGCAGGTGCTTCTAGTAATTACCTTTAATTCTGCAAGGCCTTTTGAACTGTGTGCTGCAACGAGCACTGAAAAAGGAAGATTTTATTCCTTATATTTATTCCTTAAATAGTTTATAAGGGGCAATAAAGTTTTCCCTGTGTTAATCATCTTGTTTACCAAACACTATTAGAAATACATTTAGTTAGGAACGATGAAAATCAGGACATAATAATATATGAGAGAGTAAGCTAAAGAAGGTGTGACACATTATGGGACTATGTAAATAGAGATGCAGAAAGAGGAAGGAAAAGCTGAAAAAAACAACAGGGAATTAATACTGATAAAAGCAGAATGTAAACTTGGAAAAAAGTAGCAGTAAATAAAATTTTAAAATATTACATCCATTATTAACATCATTAATGCTATAAGAAAAATGTACTGATATATCTCTGGATGTTGTTGGGTTCTTTCATAAAATATTCTGTCTTCTCCTGTTATCAAGACTGCTTCCTAAGTACACAAAATACTTTATGTTCTGTTTATCTGTCTTTCACCTATTCATAGGTGTATAGAGACACATACCCTTAGAATAAATGCATCATAGCCTGCTTTTAAAATGAAAAGTACAACTAACAAGAGGATGCATATAGTGATCACCTACCTGAGGACGTATAACTTTCACTATGTTTTTAAGTGCAGTGTCTGGTGATGGAGGAGAGCAGTCAGGTGTTGGGCCTGTAGAACTGTTTCTATGGTTACCAGATCCTGGTGCAGTAATTGCTACCTGAGGTGCATTATCTGTGAATAAAAATAGCATTTATGTGAACTTACAAATACTTCATACCTTTTAAAATAAAAAAAGTATTTTGAATGCAGAATGCTGCTCAGAACACTATTTCAATTTACAAAAACTATAATAATTTAAATGTATTTGGTAAGGAACATATTGCATATCTACACTTATTTTGTCAGCTCATACGTTCATTCTAAGTCAAGGAAAGATATAGCACTCTCTTAATACCTAAATAAAATAAGGCACGAAACAAACACAAATATTTTATTACCATCAATTACCAATTGTGAATTCATCTACTATCGCTATAACAGGGCTTAAAAGGGAGCTTTCCAATGCAATTCATATCTCATCCTAGAAAATCCTAATACGTAAACCCCAGTTCAACTAGATATATAAACACATACTTGACTTAGAGCATGGTATTATCCACCAGTAACAACTGTCCTGGACACTGTGAGTGATGTAATGGATCAGTGAGGATTAATTGCATGAAAAGGTACTCAGTTCCTCTGATGAAATTTCCATCCTCCCTAGAGGTCTGCATTGCAGTAGCTACCTTTACAGGTATCTCACCTAGATAACCTACAGCTGGCTTAAAAATGTCTCCATACCTGAAGGCACATGGGAAACTGCTGTTCAGACATATTTTGTGATGCTGTTAGCATTTTGTGTCACTGTGAAGGACCATCAAAGAGACTTAAAATATCATTCTTACCTTCTATAAATGTTCTTAATGCTGTTTGAACAATGCAGAGTAAAGTCAGTGAAAATCAGATCAGAGGATAGAGAGGACTAAGAAATAAGGCACAGCTTTCCAGCTGTGATGGTAATCAAGCACCAGAACGGCTTAGCAGCAGGCCAAAAGCTCCACATTACTTCATGTCTTTAGAATTGTATTAAAGAAATGCTTTAGTTCAGATTCTGGGGAGAATGGCATTGCCTGTGCTATGATGGCCTTTATAGTGTCTGTGAATTTACGGAGTACCTTTCTTTGTGGACCACAAAGACGTGTGCTCCATGTTCCTAAATGTGCCATAACACCTGCAGCTCTGCATTAGACAATGATTATGTTCAAATCTCATGTCTGTGGGCCTCAACTGACAGCCTGCAGAGTTCACAGGAGAAAGCCTATTTGTTTGTAATTGAAGGAGATCTCCAATATGTGCTTTCATTCTGTGGGCAAATTCACGCCAGAAAAAAAAAACCCACAAACCAACCTCTAAATAAACAGAAACAGCTCCTGTGCTGTAAGATGGAGAATTTTTGCCTAAGCAGCTTCTGCAGGAACATACATAAGCTCCTCCATCTGCAAAAGTTGCAAATGCCTCGGTGAAAGCAATAACAGAAGCTTCTCCCTTCTCCCTACTGACCTGAAAGAATTCTTGGAAGTGTAACAGAGATATCAAAAGGAAGGAAATACCCAGTTATATTTACATAGCTAATATAGGATAAAGAGGAATAGTTGCAAGAATGTAAATTTCATGGCCTTTCTGACTTACATATAGTTTCACAGCACGAATGTTTCTAACAGATACTCCCTGCAGAAACATTAGATGAGGACTTAAAGTTTCTATTCAAATATAGACAAAACCTGTTCCTTCTATAAGAAACAGGAAAAGCCTGAAATCTTTCAGCAATACTGTTACACTTAATTAGAATGTAAACAAAAGTTCATTTGTCCGTTTGGCAGACATCCAAAATGGAGATAACCTGTAGATAACCTCAGATGTTACCTGACGTCTGATAGAGCGAACCCTGCCTGTCACAGAAACAGACAATTCCAAATTTGCTGAAAAGTATCTCATCAAAACTCTGTTAGAAGCATCTTAATTGACCTGCAAGTCTCATCCTCGTTTGCTCCAGAAGATCATCTTCTTTCACTTTATGGACAGACTCATCAATAAATAATTATCAATGAACCTCCCTGACTGAGGAATCAGAGAATTGCTTTGAGAAAGCCCTGCACTGTGTTTGTGGAGATACCAAACAAGGGACTGTACTGCTGCCAGGACATGTGGCACCATCTAGGAAGGTAAGAAGTAACTTCTAGAGTGAGAAATGTTCCACATGAGTCTAGTTAAGTATACTTAGTGCACTTATTTACTTACTGGTATAAGAAATAAACAGAATCACAGAATCTTCGTGGTTGGAAAGGACCTCTGAGATGACCAAGTCCAACCATACACACACAAAAGACCCCTACAATCTCGGCCACTAGAGCATGCCCTGAAGTGCCACATCTACACATATGTCCCTGACAAAGAGGTAAATCTATAAAGAACACAAACTCTCCAATACTTCATGAGTCCCTAAGTTTCTGTCACACTTCTTTTCCTGTGAAGCCTGTGTGGATGTGCTTTAGCTGCCCTTTAGCTCTTCTGAACATGAAAGCCTTGCAAGTGAAATCAGGAAGTCTTGCAGATGTGGAAGTATCTCAAAGATGCATCATGCAAAGGACAGATAATTAGAAATACAGATTGGTGCTGATGGTAATGCATACAGCTTTCTGCTAACCTTTCATCCTGTTCAAGGCCTTGTTGATAGTTACCTCAGCTTAGTTTACTCACACTTTAAATATCAGAAGAGTTAACAGGAGGCTTATAGGAGCAAGATTTTGGTCTTTCCACAGGAAAGACTTCTTGTTGACCCTGTTCAATGATAGGTTACTGAAGACTAGGTTTTTCCCTGAGATACAGTGACACCTGAGAAGAATCAAACTGACTGGGAGTGACATTCTTGGAATGAAAAATTATTAGAAGATATTTACGAGGGGATGCAGGACTGTTATACATCCCACTATACAGGGCTGAGAAAAACTTCTCCAGCTACAGTGTGTGCATACAACTATAACCAATTCAGGAATATATATAATTGGCAGCAATCTCAAAAAACAGTAGTTACAGTCTTTCTTTCCAAGCAAAATAAAGTGGTAACACAAAAAAAGATCATGCTTTTAGAATCTGAAAATAAAGCTTTGCAGTAAAAATCAAAATAATTGTCTTTGAAACAAACATCCTAGAAAAAAATCCAACTGCTCAATATTTCATGCCTTCACTGCTTTCTCAAGGGAATGAAGTGTCTGACATGTAATGGTTTCTTGTAAACAATTTCTTTATTGTGGACAGCTGTTTATTTTCACAGTAGGATCTTTCCATTAGGCAACCAATAATGATTTACTACCTGGGTCTGCTCCATCAGAGAGATAATATCACCATCAAATTAGTTCCTGCAAGCACTTTGGGCAACTTCTCCATTTCATATAGAGTATTTGTAGTTTCATTGAGAATAGATGTGAATATATTTTCTTTTGTAATTAAATCATATAATAATTATGTTTTCATTTTCTTTTTCTTTGTTAACAAAACTAAAGCAAATTTTTTTTTTCCCATTTAGGTAACCCTAATGGTAATACTGAAAGTTTCAATGAAACATTTCATAGCAAAATGGGCTTGGAAACATGAGAACCTACTGAATTAACCAACAAAAATTAGTCCAATACTGAGTTTCTGATAGGTGCTATAGACAGGGCCAACAGGGGAGTATTTATAGCTGTCATTCTCTTCTAGATTCTGGTTTAGGTTGCAATAAGCTAAGAGATGCTTCTCTACAACTCAGATAACATAGGGCTCCTGGGATTTTGTGGCAGTTAAAAATTACTGAACTGCAGCATGCTTTAATAATATTTCTTCCTGTCTCCATCATACATGAGAAACTGTCACAAGGATTATGTAACTGAAGCTTATTCTGATTCTTAAAACTGGTTACTGAGGACTTTCCATCCTCCATTTCCTCTGTTTCAGGACAAATCAAATAGAATAGGACAGGATAAAGAAAATATACTATATTATGTCTTCTATGTCCAGAATAACCAAAATGATGTTTTTAAAGGTTAGATAAGCTCAGGTTTTAGATTAACTGGACTCTTCTAGTGGGGGCTATAAAAATAGCTATGCTGATTGACCTCCTGGCAAATCGTACTAATTGCTTTGTTTGTTGGTTGATTGATTGACTTAGCATACAAGGTTTTAAAGGACAGAAAGTGCTATAATGCCATCACGATTGCACTTATCATTAACTACCTTAGGGACATATGAAAAAAAGCTGGTGATCCTTAAACTTCTCACAGGATTAGACAGGTTTCCACTTCTCAAATCTTAAAATTCTATTTGTTACTTTTACCAGTTTTTGAAGTATTTACTGACTCAGTACTTACAGCAATGGTCACACTAGAGCTTCATACAGTTTGCCTGTGCCTATTAGTCTTCCTTATGCATCAAAAGACTGTAATTACAAATGATTACATCATTGCTCAGAAGTTGAAGCTCAGATTGTTCCTACCATTATTTTAAAAAAATCTTTTTACTCTCAAGTCACACAAGCATTGTTTAAATTCGAGCTACACCCTTTGATTATGGACAGGTAGCTTGATTTCAGTTACACTGAAACTATCGGTACTGAATCAAGTCCAGAAATCCAGAGTAGCTTTTTACTGGGCTATTCCAATGATTCCCTATTTCACCAACAGTTATTTCATATATCCCTACAAGAAAATTATAAAAAGAAAGTTGAATGCCATTAAACAAGAACTAATTCAAATAAGTGCTTTTTTTGAAATTTATGAATTTAAAAGTTTTAAGTCATTTAATATATATAATTTAATTATTTTTTACAGCATCTATTTATAAGAAGATTAATAGAGGAAGGAAGAAGAAAGATAAACATCTCAAAATGTATTTTTCACCACGTTGTCATATATAATACAATTGTGATAAAAGATGTGCTTAGTGTTCAGCTTTATTTATTATACAGTTCAGTATCACTGAAGCCTAATTAATATAAGCATGCAATTACCTTGTTCATAAAAATGTTTAACTATGAATGTAGATTAACCTCATGTTTCACACAAAAGATATTATATAAGAATTAACATCATAACCAATCCTTTCACAGGAACAAAAGTTGGTCTACTATCACTGACTTTATAAGGACTCATTTGCAATGCAGTCTTTCAGTACAAAAAAAAAATTCTGAATAAAATGAAAACTTTATTATGTAATGTGTTATATATGTCTATCTAACAGGACAGATTTTTGGAACCAAAATTCAGGACCTAAAGTTAAGCTTCTGTATTCATATGCTAGTAACTAAACTGCTTTCCAAACAAATTGGATTAATTTGTTCTCAATGTCTTGAGTGATTCAGAAATTGATCTTCAGACTTGCAAGGTGGGGTTCTTGAAAGATAGTTACATTTCAGTGAGCATGCTAAACTCTTCTTTGAGTCAATGAAAGCCAGTAAAAACAGTATTAATTAGAATTTATAAGATATTCTATATTTAGATGTATTATATTGAAGAAATAGTAGGTTAGAGGAAGAAGCCCTAAACTTAATTGATTATACTAAGATATGCATTGCCTTTAAACAAAATCTATATAGCTAGTTCAGACACTTCTATTGCAGACAAATAGGGCAAGACTGAACTGACAAAGCATAGTTACCTAATGCCATCTCAGGGGTCTCAGGGAATTCAAGGCATCTGCAAGAGGTTTGCAGGAACTGTGGAATTTCAATGCCCAAGCATCAGCTTGAAACACCCAAAAGCATTTAAAACGTCAATAGACATCTATATATGGGCAACTGAATCAAGATCCTAAAATTATGAGGAAAAAATCCCACTCTTAAAACCTGTAACCCTTGTTTCCTAAAAATCTTTGTGAAAATTATACTTAATCTGTTTCCACCATTATAGTAAAAAAAATTAGTAATCTTTTTTCCTGAAGTTTACAGGATAACAGGAGGTCAACGAAAGAGGGGAGTGCAAGGGGATCCTATTCATGCACATGGTGACTACTTTACACTTCTAAAGATCACTGAGATTTGAGTCTGGATAGAGCAAAATGAAAATGATATTGCCTTCTTTTTGTACATTACACGAGCAAATTATGATGTTACTTACTTGTTATCATACATTAAGATGTCGAACAAAACCATAAAAATGTTAACTGTTTAACTGAAACTATACCAAAAAAATCATGCACTGGGAACTCTGCCTTTTACTGTGCTGTGTGACATTAGTGGTCAGTTGGTGGATGATTGTCTTCTTTCATATGGTACGTCGCATAGAGAAAAATGCTGTTACGGATAATAATATGCCGTATGACCATATACCACATCTAATGATATGTATAACGATATATACTAAATTCTAAA
>BJBW01012556.1:0-21499 GCA_004320125.1 Scolopax mira | reverse complement strand
GTAAATAACTTCCTTTTATTCCTCGAGCTCTGCTCAGCATGGAAGATTTCATGCAGTTTCAAACTACTTGGAGGTAAGCCACAAACCTGCATCTTTTTTGGACACCCCAGCATCAGGATAATGCAAAAATGTGAATAGAGCTCCAGATGGTTCGGGGTTCTCTGGTATCAAATGCTTTCTAGTGTGGTATCAAGACCTAAGTTTGATCCTTTACAGCAGACTCAATTTGCTAGACTAGTAGAAAACTACTACAGAAACATTGATCCAGTCTGTGAATTTCTATGGGTTTGGATCTGTGTGATAAAAATGTGATATCTCCTGTAAGTGGTGGACCCATTGCAAATATTCACAGCAATTGCATATAGTAAATTGTCAGGCTGCAGTTAATTCAGAAATCCAGGTAAAAATTACAAAATCTCCTATTTTGTCATTCATGTTATATAGTAGCCTCAGTTGGGAGACTAGACAATTATCCATAGCATAGAACTCAGCTTTAAAATGTTCTAACTTGAATAAATCCCCAGAGCAAATCTCTCCTACATGACTATGCAACATGGCATAAATCTAGGAACTACAGACAAGGACAACAATGTATTTCAGGATTTCAAGGAACGAATATTACAAGAGACATTTCAAAAGAGCAGATGGAATAGTGAATAATGGAATCAGTAGGTAGCTACACTGGATACACAGAGAGAACAGTTGGACTAAACTGTTTGAATTTGCTCTTTTGAATTTGTTTTGTTTCCCACACACTTAAACCTGAATAACCATTGTTCTGAGAAGAATTGTAAATATATATCTGCAACTGTCTTGTTGAAAGCACTTGAAGCTGTAACTGGCCCAATCTTGGATGTAGCAGCTATTTCAGGATTGTGTTTGGAATTAATTACCAGTGAAGTGCATTCCAGTAGCAGCAGGGGGTGTGCTTAGTTGTTTCTGCATCATCCACGAGAGTTGGGTATGACTATTATCAACTTTTTATTTCCTCTAATCACCCACCTGCACAAATAGACTTTGGAACTGCTTCAAGCTTGCATAACCCTTGTAATAGCAGGCAACTGTCTGGAAAAACATCTCTCATTAAGTACTAATGAGAGATGATGGGTGATTTCCACCATTTCCTGAGTAACCTCTTGAGACTGCCTCTGCAAGCTGTTGATATCTAATTGAGCATTCAAAAACAATGCCATATAGTTATTTTTTGGTGAAATGGGGGTTTTGTTGGTTTTTCTATGTTTAAAAGGTTTGTAGTGAAATGGCTGCACTTGCTTATGACAGAGATTTCATATATTTCAACATCTGCCTTGTCTCAGCATGTAGTTATCATGTTTCTGGGACTGCAATGAAAGCACAGGGTGTAGTTACAGGTGCCAAAATATTTTTGTTTACTTCAGTCATTCACTAAAAACTGAAATGCCTAGTAGTCTTATGAAACAAAACATCCTCCAAAAAATTATACATATTGGGAGTGTTTGTGCTTATTTTTAAA
The DNA here is from genome assembly GCA_004320125.1 of Scolopax mira. Lineage (NCBI taxonomy): Eukaryota > Metazoa > Chordata > Aves > Charadriiformes > Scolopacidae > Scolopax > Scolopax mira. Next base: position 20,007 of record BJBW01012556.1, on the reverse strand, counting down.
TTTAATTCATCAGTGAGATGCTACTGAATGCTATCCTATGCGTGCCTTAGTATTTCACAGGGTTTCTCCTGTAATCCAAGAGAATAATTGAACTGGTGGGCAGAGAAAATATTGCAAATTCAATAGATGATTAGGGTACATTTTCAAATTATCGCAGAATATAACCTGCAAAAGGTGATTAGAGTAAGTGCTCTCAAACCATTTAAATAATACTGATGATAACCAGACTCCCTGGGGTTCGAACTCAGTGAATAAATAATTTATGCCACCTTGAACCTCCCAATATACATCTATCTTTATTTGCAATTAATGCAATTTATGGACAAAAGCTTTACTTTCATGAGCTTCAGTTCTTCTGAAGTATCAATTAGTTAAGAAAGCTGTTTTATCAGAACACTGCAGTCAAAAATCTATCCAAAACATTTTAAGGCCAGAGAGCTAGAAAATGTCCCAATAGCCAGTTTATTTAAGGTATTTAAAATTTTGAGCAATTTCAGAGCTTAACTGTTACTCTGAAAATTGACATTTTTGTATGTAACATATTTCCATGGAAAAAAGTCTTTTGTTCCAAAGTAGAAATTTATAATTTTTACAGTGTAACAGTATACTCATTAAGCATAAAGAACTTGTCCAGCAGATAGTGTGCACTACTAATACAAAGTCAGAATTCAGGGAATCTTAAAAGTCTCTGCTTTTAATTTTGAAAGCAATATGGAAACATCTGTACCAGGATAGACCAGCTATCTTGTCTATGTTGCCCTGATAATGTCCAAATGATTCAAGAAAGATAAAGGAAATGCTGTGGATAAATTTGGAACAACACAATCCAGTTTACACCCATTAACAGCCAAGTGGTGACACTACAGCACTAGAGCTTTTAGTAACTAAAGTCTTAATTTGTTGTAACTTGATTGTATTTTTCAATTTTGAAAAATCTAATTTGATAATTAACACCCCATATATTGCTAGGCATGCTTTTATTTAAACTTGGCATTTTGTTCTGAAAATACTCAAATTCTACACTTTTTATTAATATTCCTGCATTAATTTATTTTCTATCTGCTGAAATTTAGACCAAATTATATGTTACAACTGTATTATGTATTTATGCATTATTAAGCTTACCTTCTGACTGACAAAGCAGGATTTACATTACTTCTGCTCTGAGTGCTTAGAGTCTTCTATACACTTCAGCATATTTCATTTAGTTACTGTCAAAGTGTGCAGCTTGCCTCAGTGTTTTTCTCTTCTTGTTTGGGCTTTAAATTCTGTAAGATCCACAAGCTAGCTTTGCAGATTTCTTAAAATTCTTCCTATTGAATGTTCCCACTAAAGCAACCTGCTACATTTCTTATAAAATCCACAGATACAGAGTTCAGATAGATCCTTGGAGTTTTTGAGAACTGCAGTTAACTATCTAAAGGAACGATAAAGACTGCACAAACCTTTACATGTATTAAATAGGTATGCTATTTGTATTTGCTACTGATAGCAAATGAATAAATCAAAATTTCTAGACCATGCAGCTTTGGCCCATCTGTCTGACGTAGAGCCAAATCAGTATATTCAGACAAGAAGGGATATTCCAACACAGTAGGGCTGAAATGAAGTAGCTGATCCTACCCAACCACTAATACCAAAAGAGAGATCGTAATTAAGTGAAGGTATGCATTTTTGCCAAGTTTTATGGCTTAAAACTATTCAACATTCCTTAACTTCAACTCTTAAACCGCATTAAAGAATTACAATTAAATTACAATGGAATACAGGAACAAAAGGCAGGATTCACAGAATTCCTGTCACTCTTATTGCCAGGACTCCTAACCACCACCAACTTTGTATTGCAAATGGCATTATTTCATTAGAATGAGAGTCACGAATTTATTCCACATTGTCTTTATCAGGCTGATATCTAGTAGTTGGACAAGCAATTTTTACAATATATTGCTTTTTGTTTGCAATGGCTTCACGAGGTATTTAACACTCTTATTAGATTAGATCACCAGCAAATCCTTGTTTAAGTTATTACAGGTTGCACAAGAAAAACTCTGAAAGACAACCTATAAAACTGATCAGAAAAGAATATTTTTTTTGCAAGTGTTACTTACATAATAGAAAGTTTTTACAGTTTTTCATCATAAGGCAGAAATAGATATCAAAACCAAGGAAATGTTCTCAGAGAAAAATTTAATTTCAATACTAACACTACTGATAATAAACTGTTTTAATTGTGCTATATTACTTAAGTGTCTTGCAGCAGGGAGGAAATGATATCTGAAAGAAAAAGGACATGGAGTGAACAGCTGGAGCAAGAGTGGAAAGAATATTTTTACTAACAGCTGTTTTTAATATCCTTATCCAAAACAGATACTACTACATGCAATGATATTTTAGGAAGATATTATAGAAAGAATATAGAAAGAATAATACACCCTGCCCTAGAGCAAAAAATATGAAGTGGTCCTTCTGAAGACTTTTCTTTCTTTCTGAAAACAATAAAACAACTGAGTGCGAAAATATTCTTTCAGATGGGTTTTTCCAAATCTGCAGTATTTGAAGGCATATCAGAAAAAAAAAAAAGGAAATTACTTGTTTGGTATCCTGTTGCAGTAGAAAATTATTCTATCATTAGCTGCTAGTAAGAACATGCTGCATCTATATGTTTCTGGACTGGCAATACAAACACATTCTGATTGTATTTCAGCATATAGCAAAATCCTACATCTCTTGCACACTTCAAATTTCCTTTTGAGGTGGCATAAAAATGAAAATGGTATAAAAGGAACAAAACCGAAATCTCTGTAAAGTAATAGAAGGAAATTTTTTGGCAGCAAGCTACACACTGCCATCAGGACTAGCAGATGCAGAAAGGGAGACAGAAGCAGAGAAAATGGAAGTAAAAGAGTGTTTTCTATTTAACTGAAAATAGAACAGGAGGGAAAATCTTTTTTTTTTTACAGAATGCGATACTGATTACCTTCACTAGGAATCAATGTTTTTGTATCTTATAATCATCTCTGATACTGAACAAAACAAATAAATCTGTTCATTATGTACAAGAATGGTTTACTTTAGCATTTGCTTAATATTTTCACAAATATTTTTATTTTAGCAAAATTTAGCAAGCCATGCCAAGATCTCTGCTTTCCAAATGTACTAAAGTTAGTAGAAAAGTTTATTTTTAAACCCCATACAAAATATCATATTCTCATGAAAAGTTGAGTTTCCAGTAAAATGCAAAAAAAAGTATTTAAATACTGAATACAATAACAATTTTTTCACAAAATTACCACATTTAAGTTGTTTCTCAAGAATTAAAGACAGCAGAAATAGAATATTAATTTTTTTTTATCCTAAAAGATAAAAAAATCAGATCTGATGCAGGTCAATGCTGAAGTAAAATTATGAGTATACACATTAAGTTGATTTTGATATAAGCTAAATCATAGCCAAATTTTGATGCAGTCAGTCACAAAAAACCTTTCTAAAGACTGTCAGTCAGAAGGACCAGCAAAAATTTTTCAGTTTGTTTGTGAGTGGGTAGCTGGGTCTACTAGAAATGTAGAAAAGAGAGCAAGGTTACTAATTGTATTCATATCAAAGTCAGTGACTAATAGCTGAAAAAGCACAGTAACTGTGGCAGTAGATGATCCCTACAGTGGAGAAATAATGGCAAGCAGGGAGAGGGGGGCAGGTAAAGCTATGATCCAGAGACCTCAGCATCAGCCTGTTAGCAGAGCCACCAAATCAAGGTATAAATGCAAGTCATGAATCTTTTGACAAATTTTCAACTTATAAAAACTGATTTAAGTTTAATTAAAACTGATTAAGCCAAACTGATTTTCTTAGGGAAATGCATCATTTTCAGGATATTTCAATCAGAAATAATTCTTGGAACAGGTTGGAAGTCCTAGTGTGTGTTTGCAAAAAGACTAATGGGGAAAAAAAAAGACAAAGGCTGCAGGGCAGGTATCCCACAAAGCTTATCTTTTGATCACTTATTTCATGGGTTTCTGCTGGAGCTTAACATAGCACCGCAGGGATTAAGTTCATATTTCTTGATCTGACATGGAACTGGGATGTAGATAGGATGTGAAACACGGTACCAGCATCGAATAGCATTCTCATGTCCTGTGATACAGACATAGCCAGTCACTCACATTATAGCCTGGTACTTAGGGTTCTCAGCTTGATCCCTCACAGCCCAAATAAGTGTCCTGATATGGGACATAGAAATAGAAGGGATTGTCCAAGTCATCAAAACTAATACCTAAATCAAAGGCAACCACATAATAATAACATCTGTTCTACAAGGCCCCTGGAGACTACACATGTATTGATGATCTTCAGCAAGTCAAAAAACACTCCCTAATAAATTGTATTAAGCTTGGAATCTTGCAATAAAAAATATCCAAAAAACCATTAAAAAATACACAAGGAGCAGGAGAGACCAGGAGTACTGTTAATGTCATAACTTTCTGGAACAGCTAAGAATACCCAGATGATCCTAAGATACATATATTGCAATGTCTAATGATTAATCATTTCGGGTCAAGCAGCTTTATCATTTGAAATGAGAGACCAAAAAATGGAGAAATTAATCTCCTACAAAAGACAGCTGAGTTGTTTGTGATTCAAGACATATCTCCATTGCATTTCCAGTGTTTCTGACAACCAGTTTAGCTTTTTTTATGGTACGTATTATAGTACGCATTATAGTCATAAGTGAAGCACTGACTCCTGAGCACTCAATCTCTTAAGTTTTACGACTTAGTTTAATCTTAATGCAAAATAGCACAATATGCAAAATCTTAACTATAACAGAATAAAAAGTATCAAGTCAAGACAACTCCCAACTTCTAACATGGAGTAAGATTCAACCTAAAAAGCTTTGCAGAAAATCCAATTTAAGGTTTGTAGAAACAGGAGACATGTAATATTAACTAAATGCCTACTGAAGAGTTCCATGCAGTGCTATACCCATTACACAAGCTCATGTTCCTCTAGAACATACCAAAAGCAGGTAAAATGTAAACAAATTTTAAAGCTGTAAGATGAAGCTTTACTACTACCACTAATAGTAGCAATTTGACAGGTTTTACAGCAATATTATTCCTCATATATCTAGTAAGTTATTGCCACTTATAAAAGATACTATAACTTACATCTGGTCAATTATAAAACAATCTCAGCAGCATTTCGAAGTATAGTATTACCTACTGAAATGGAATATGTTGTCTATGGTCTACGTACATTTCATCCCTGTCCCAAAAGTACTTGCAAAACCTGCTGCAACTAATAGCCATTTAACAAAGAAAAACTCTAATTCCATTAAATAGTATTTGCATATGGGCTTTAAAATGCAAAATACCTCAAAATAATTATGTTTCTTTGAATTATTGTCTTGATTTGAAAAGGGGGTTTTGTCTGACAGCATGCAGTCAAGTGTATAATGAGATGATTCTAGATGGTAATCACACCGGGGTGGATGAAACTATGTGTGGTCAGAATGCACGCACTTTGATGAGCACTCATTTACAAAAATTGACCCAAACTCCTATTAAAGCTTTTTTTTTTTTTTAACATTCTTTAATGAATAATAATAATAAAAAATAATGAATAATCAGAAAATGTTTAACATATGTCAAGCACCAGCCTTTTTCTCTCATTTTTGGAGAGAAAATGTAAGCTACTCCTTTGGAAAGTGGAACTACTTGAACAACATAAACATATTTACTGGAACATACTGGATGGGTAGAGACTTGTGTGTATTTTGATAATGAATTGGTGACGTGGTATCAGTCATTCCCATGTGCTTTAACTTCAGAAATGACAGAGTATTTTTAAGAATAACATTTCATTGTTAAGGATGTTATCAGAGATGTTATACAGAGGAGCAAATGATGGGGAGCAATTATCTTAATTATATACTAAAAAGCTCTTAGAGGGATGATAAGGTTGTAAAGGAAAGTACATTAGAGCTGTGATATGTAGGAATTGATGTGGCTTTTGCAACCTCAATTCAGCCTCCTGCATTCTGAAGTTGTCAATTATGATTATAATGCCATTCCTCCACAAGACCTCCACTGGAGGAGTGGGGGAAATGGACAATGGAACAAACCAAATCACAGCACGTTACTCTAGAAAAGTGGCAAGAGAAAAAATTATAAAACAATATAGATGTGAAATATTTTCCCTAAATATCAAACAGAAACTCATATGAAAATATATTTATATGAAAATATCCAAAAAGGATGTTAAATAGTTATTAAAGCTAGAAATTTTTAATTAACCTGTCTATCTAATTTATATCCAAGAGTTTAAAGAGATATGGCAAGAAGTTATCTCAACAAATTTTATTGTTTCTTAATAGCCCTTGGAATATTGATAAGATTTGAGAAGACTAAAAGGAAGCTAATGGAATAACCTTAGTAGTTATAGGCTTTCAACCTGACTTCAGGAATAATGGAATAGGTGATATGGATCACCATTAATAGAAAATGAAAGGGGCATGAAATTAGCATTGCTTCAGAGAAACTGGATTTTACTACTTAACTTTTTTTTTTTAAATTAAAAGTTTGTTCAGTACAAGTGACTAATTTGACATTCACTTTTATAAGACTTTTGGGTGTATATCAGAAATGAGTTAATTAAATTTATTAAAGTGGTCTATGTTTGCAGCTGAGGTGATTTAAAACGTTAATAATGAATGGATCCAGATGTATGTGCATGAGAAGTATCTTCTGTGTATATCATTCATCTGCTCTTTACAAACTACCCAAATGAAAAAGAAGGTAACAGCTTTATCCGTCTTTTCCTAAAAATGCCATTGAGGGTGGGAAGAGGACCAAAAAGCCTGTATAAATCTTGTTTCTCTAAATACTAAATATCTAAATTCTCTAAATGCTCTTTCTTGGGATTCTGAAAGGTCCCAGTTAAACAGGCAAGAATCACTCAAGAAAGTACGGCACTAGAAACAGTGATCACTGAATACTACTACTGCCTGCTTCTCAGTTTGTGATACTGTCCTGGTTAAATAGGGACCTTTTGTTGGATCTCAGAAACAAAAGGAGAGTCTACCTTTGGAAGAGGGGGCAGGCTTCTTATGAAGATTATAAAGAGGTAGCGAAGCTATGCAGGGAGAAAATTAGGAGAGCAAAAGTGCAGCTAGAGCTCAACCTAGATACAGACGTTAAGGATAATAAAAAATGCTTCTATAAATTCATTAACAAAAAAGGAGGATTAGGGAAAACCTCCCTCCTTTATTAGATGCAGAGGGAAACATAGTCACGTAGAATGAGCTGAGGTGCTCAACGCCTACTTCGTGTCAGTCTTTAGCAGTGGAACTAGCTGTTCCCTGGACACCCAACCTCATGAGCTAGGAGACAGGGAGGGGAAGCAGAATGAAGGCCTCACAATTAAAGAGGAAGAGATCAGTGATGCTATGCTGCTTGGATGCACACAAATCTATGGGACCTGATGGGCTACACCCCAGAGTGCTGAAAGAGTTGGCAGATGTGCTCACCAAACTACTTTTTCATCATTTACGTGAAGTCATGGTTAACTGGGGAGGTCGCAATGGAATGGGGAGCAGTTGAAGGAGCTGTGACAGTTTAGTTTGAGGAAGAAGAGACTGAGGGAGTCCTCATCACTCTCTACAACTACTTGAAAGGACACTGTAGAGAGGTTGGAGCTGGTCTCTTCTCACAAGTAATTAGTGACCAGAGGGAATGGCTTCAAGCTCCAACAGGGTAGGTTTAGACCGAACATTAGGAAAGATTTTTCACAGAAAGAGTAGTTGGGCATTGGAATAGGCTGCCCAGGGATGTGGTTGAGTCACCATGCCTGGACGTGTTTAAGAAGGATATGGTGTAGGAGAGAACTTTGTAGAGTAGGGTAGATGGTTGGACTCAATGATCTCACGGGTCTTTTCCAACTGAAATGATTCTATGAAGTTATATTTTCTGCTTTACTGGATAAATTCTGGTTTTGTCAAAAGTCAAGAAGTTAAATGAAGAAAAAAACCAGGACTTTTCCTGCTTCAAACACAGCAAAGAATCCATTTTTAACATAGTGCTTGCCAGGTAGAGTCTGCCACTGAAGTGATGGCAAAATTTGAGGATTTCGATTTTCTAGTTATTGCTTAATATGAGAACTTTGTGGTAACAGAAGTTTCTCCAAATACAAAATTATTATGTTTAAAATATAGAATAAGGGAACAGCTGTGTTAGGGAAACCTATGCCTTTATTTCACATTGACCAGGACTGCTCAGAGTGGACAAACTATTATTGAAATATTTTATCATTCAACTTTTCTAATTTATTCATTTGTTCTATTATCACATTATAATTTGAGTCACACCCTCATGAAAATGGTGCTTATTTTGCACCACAGGAGTTAAATTTTATTTTTCATCTCCCTTTGTAACTTCTATCAAAAAAGCTGATTCCCACATTGTACAAGGAACTGAAAAAATAAAGAGTGAATATATTTTGTTCTTTAAACATTAGATAGGGGTTATATACACTGTTGGTATAACTCTACTGATAGTAGGCTACAGTCATATCAAGAAAGAGTATGGAAAAGAACCTGTATACATAAAGTGCATATTGATCACCTGGATCTGTTTCTTAGGTAATAGCAGAAACATGTCTTACCTGAACTACTTAGGAATGGACTTCATTGTAGAAAAAATTTTCAAGCTGTCTGAAATTTACCCAAGATCATTTTCACTCTCTGAAATGTACCCAAGATAATTAAAATTGTTTATAACTTTCATATGCTGTCAGAAAGTTGTCTTAGGGAGGTAGCTAACTGGGCAGAAATCAGAGACGCACACCGCATTGACCTACCCACAGCCACTTCCAACTACAACTCTCTTACAGTAACGTAAAAGGTATCCTCTCCTGATTACAGATAAAATCAGAAAAAAAAAGTATTCCCACAGACAATACCTCGGTTTTCATCTTACACTACAAGACACATTTTTCCTGATCTCATATCAATACTTAATTGACTAATTTCTAATTTTAATAAAGAACTTTCTTTTTGAAGAAGATATATATGGTGAAAATTCAACTCAACTGAAATTAACAGCAAAACGTGCCCTAACATCAGTGAGGTTAGGAATATACGCCAGCCTCTGAGATTCAGATCACTTGAAGACCTACTGATCAAAACCAGTAGATTAATAACATCTGTCAACAAAATAGTAATCAACATAGAATCAGAAACACAGGTGAGCTGTGCTCCTCTAAGATATATTGTATTAAATAAGGTAATATAAAACATCCTAATTGTACTCAAAGAACTACAGTGATAACATCAGAAATACAGAAATGGGTATGAAAATGTCATTATGATAAAACAGAACTCCCAAGCTGCCCATATTTTGGGGATTTGTTCTTCAATAAAATACAAAGAACTATAAAATGCCAGAAAGTACTTCAAAGTAGAAAATAAATGATACATTTATAATTCATACTATAGGAACAACTATATTAACAAATAATCTCCAGGCACTATTTTCAGAAATCCCTTCTTTTACATTTTTGAAAGGTTCTCAAAACAGCACCTGTACACTAAAGAAAAAACAACAAATGCATGGTAGATGAGCTATTGTATATTTTATTCTTCCATCAGCACTCCCTTCACCATTATTAAAATGCCACGTGAAATTAAAAAATCTAAACTGCAACCATACACTAGTGCATTAGACAAAATTGCTTCTGATAAGAAGTGTGCACTCTACACTGTAGCAGTAGGAATGACAAATATGTGTCATCACTGAAACTCAGTTAGAAGGTTACTTTGGTTTCCAACACATCGTGTTCTGGCAAAGATTTGTATTTTGAAGCTCTGAATGTGATACTTACATCTTTATAAATTAACCCATTAAAACAAGTAAATCGATAAGCACTGTATCATAGCCAAATTCTCTCCATATGGCTCAGACACAAGTTAAAGGAAGACAAAGGAGAGCAGGGAAGTAGTATGTATAGGTCTTACAAGTAAGGCTAGGCATCATATTTCACTATAATTTATTGACTGAAAAATACAGTTGAAGATTGTTAATTTTCTATTTTCACTTTAGAGTAAATTTCACTAAAGCAAGTAAATACCCAGCAAAACCAAAAATATTCTCACCTGGACTAAATTATATATATACACACCTATGCTTTATGTTGCTTATTGACAAGCTCTGAGTAGCTCTTCGCTTCTCACTCAACATACAGTTAAATTATACTCTTTGAAGATACTGTCTCCTTGGCTGACAGATGGAAGAATAAAGAACATTGATTATCGTTCATATATCACATCACGCCCTGAGGCACTAAAAAGCTCTGATGCCTCTGACCAGCCTTGTATGGTTCTCAATTCACAAATCACCTCCTGGAGACACCATTTCAGCTCAGCCTTTAGTTCCTGTCTGAGCTATACTGAAGGAGTGATCATCTTGAGCTGATGCCTGTGCCGGTGCATCTAGACCCCAGCTCATGGGGGGGCTTCCTAGCTTTACCTCAGACCTGCTCTTGTCATCGTGAGTCTTCCTGCCCACCACTGGATCTCATCCTGAACTACACATTGATTTGAAGACTACAAAAATGCTGTAAATCTGTGTAGGGAGAAAATTAGAAGGGTCAAAGCCCAGCTAGAATTTAACCTGGCTTTGGATGTTAAGAACAATAAAAAGAGTTTCTATAAATATATTAGTAACAAAAGGAGCACTAAGGAGAATCTCCATCCTTTATTAGATGAAAGAGGTAATATAGTGACAAAGGATGAGGAGAAGGCTAAGGTACTTAATGCCTTTTTTGCTCAGTCTTCAGTAGTAGAAATGGTTGTTCCTGCATATGCAGAACCCTGAGCTAGTAGACAGCTACTGATAGGAGCTGGGAGCAGAATAATGCTCCTATAATTCAAAGAAAAATGCTGAGGGACCTGCTCCAACATCTAGTCATACACAAACCTGTGGGATTGGATGGGATCCACACAAGGGTACTGAGGGAGCTGGCAGAAGTGCTAACTTTCCATCATTTACCAGCAGTCCTGGAAAAATGGGGAGGTCCCAGTTCATTGGAATCTAGCAAATGTGATGCTTATCCACAAGAAAGGCTGGAAGGATGACCCAGGGAACTAAAGACCTGTCAGTCTGATCAGCAGATCATCCTGAGTCCCATTATGTGGCACATGAAGGACAACCAGGCAATGAGGCCTAGTCAGCATGGGTTCATGAAAGGCAGGACCTTTTTCTCAGACCTGCTTGACTAACTGATCTCCTTCTGTGACAAGGTGACCCTCTTGGTGGATGAGGCAAAGGAAATTGATATTGTTAACATGGACTTTAGAAAGGCCTTTGACACCATTTCACACATGATTCTCCTGGAAAAACTGCTGCTGATGGCCTGGATGGGTGCATTCTTCAATGGGTAAGACTTCAATGGAGGACTGGGCCCAGAGAGTGGTGGTGAATGGGGTTAAATCCAGTTGGTGGCTAGTCATGAGTGGTGTTTCACAGGCCTCAGTTTTGGGACTGGCTCTGTTTAATATCTTTACCAATGATCCAGACAAGGGGATTGAGTGCACCCTCAGGAAGTTTGCAGATGATACCAAGTTAGGTGGGAATGTCAACCTGCTTGAGGGACCTGGACAGGCTGGATCAATGGGCCAAGGGAATGAGGTTCACTAAAGCCAATTGCTGGGTCCTGCACTTGTGTCACATCAACCCCATTACAAACTTGGGGAAGAGTGACTGGAAAGCTGTCCAGCAGAAGAGGACTTGGGGTGTTGGCTGAATATAAGCCGTCAGTGTGCCCAGGTGGTCAAGAAGGCCAACAGCATCCTGGCCTGTATCAGGAACAGCATGGCAAGTAGGACTAGGGAAGTGATGGTCCCCCAGTACTTAGCACTGGTGTGGCCCCATCTTGAGTACTGTGTCTAGTTTTGGGCCCTTCGCTATAAAAAAGACTCTGAGGTGCTGGAGCATGTCTAAGAAGGCCAACGAAGCCTGTGAGGGGTCTGGAGCACAAGTCTTATGAGGAACAGCTGAGGAAACTGGGATTGTTTAGTCTGGAGAAAAAGAGGCAAAGGGGAGACCTTATCTCCCTCTACAACTACCTGAGAGTAGGTTGTAGAGAAGTGGGGGATGATCTCCCAAGTAACAGGCAATAGGACAAGAGGAAACAGCCTCAAGTTGCACCAGACGAGGTTTAGACTGGATCTTAGGGAAAATTTCTTCACTGAAAGGATTACTAAGCATTGGAAGAGGCTGCCCAGGGGAAGTGGTTGAGTCACTATCCCCAGCAGCATATAAAAGACAGGTAGACAGAATGCTTAGAAGTATGGTTAAGTAATAGTTTTTGTCAGTGTTAGGTTGATGGTTGAACTAGATGATGTGAAAGGTCCCTTCCATCCTAGGCAATTCTATGATTCTATGACTTTCTAGCTTGACTTCAGATCTACTTCATCAGCACAAACTTGTTTGATGGTCTGGGCTCTTGAATCTGGCCAAGATCTTTGTCTCTGTCTTGCTCACAAGTGGTGAGACAGGGCCCTGAATTGTGAGGCCCCTGCCCTGTAAGCCATGGTAGTCCCCTTCACTCCTGCCTCCCCATCCCTGAAGGAGCAGCTGGCCCTTGCTGCTCCCTAACACAACAGGCCTGTGACTTAGTACTTAGGAAATTCAACAGTCATGGCAGCTAGGTGGCAATGATTTTGATTATGTGCACCACAATATCAAACACTTTCACAGACAATGAGTTGCTTTGGAAACATTGGTGTCAAATTAGGCTAAATTTCATAGACTTTAGCTATTTTCAGATGATTCTAGACCAACTGTTACATATTGCAGTTACTCTGCTTGATAAGAGACTCTCTCCTTTATTATGTTCTTCTCTCTACACAGCTAAAATGATCTTCCATGATCACTGAAAGTGTTTAATCCTGGGGAATTAGACTGTAGGTCATGTGTTTAAGTGCACTATATCCTGCTATCTCTGGTTTAAAAGGCATGCTTAAATGAAATACAGCTGTACTAGCAGTCCTTCTGTTTGAAGCAATTTGGGTGAGTGGACTTCAGAAAGGTTAGTGCATGATCCTTCAGATCAATTATAGTTTCAAAATGATGAAGCATGGGTGACTAAGGCAAGCCTCTTGAATTTCCATTCATCCACGCAATTTTGTATATCTGGAAGTGTGATGGTTCCTTCTTGTGGCCACTTTGCACTGGTTTGCTTATACCTAGAAAATAACTGCACATAAGCGAAGGTATAAATTCATTAAACAGGAAAAGATGTATTTGTTACATTTGTCTCAATCTGGAGAATCAAACTGTCCAAATATTCATTATAACTTCTGTGAAGATTTATTACTGAAGTCAATCAGAAACTGATGACCTGACCAATAGCTCTTTATTTACCAAGCCAAGTATTTAATGGCTTTGGAAACTTTAATCTTGATAAAAATGTTATCACACCCAGGCTATTTTTCAATTCAGGTTTCTAAAGAACTGTCTCCAAGATATCTGTATGAGATTGCTGACATAGTGTTATACACAAGAATGCAAGCAGAGGCGAGCTGACATACTGGCTGCAAATTTTCAGGTTTATTTTCACTATAATAACAGAAAAGGGATGCCAGGCTGAGAAAGCAAAGTAAAACCCTAATGTTGCAGTAGATAGGCCAGATTGGGGGCAGTTTGATATGTTGTAATAATGCAGTGACAAACATTTTTTGTTAGTTTCCCTGCTGTGATTATGAAGCTATAAGAAAAAGGTATCATTAATTACAGATTTATTATCTTGTATTGTCGTCCTTACAAGTTACCGGCATTTAAGTGCAAATTGAGTAATTATTCTAAATGACAAAAACATCATGACTGACAACAGCAAGATTTCTCCAAAGTACATTTAGCCGGGTAGATGACCAGAATAGCTGCTAAAATATCTCTTCCTTTATGTTTCAACTCCTTGCCTTTGTGTTTGCCTGCTACAGGCTACTGGCAACACATCACATAGCCAAGGACATTTTTATCGCCTTGACAGAAGCCATATCTTACACGTAACTGGGTAGAGCAGTTGCACCGGAGCTATCTTTAAAATTGCTGACTTGGGAATTGCTGACTTTGTGGTGACTGAGAGCTCAGCATAAATAAAACCCCTAAGTATTTGCCTTATTTCTGAGCTGGATTTTGCAGCCCACACCGAGTTCCACATTGCTACACCTGAGCTGTTTCCAGAGTTTAAGATGGCTCACTAAGGTCTCCTCAAACTGCAGCCACAGAACAGCAGCACAACTGGAAAAAATAGATCCTTGAACTAGAACTCCCTTACCCAAGGATGATTTTCATGCAGTTTACAAATGGCAATCTCTCTTCTTTTTATTGAGATGCTGTATTAAAACCTTCATTAATTTACATGAACAGATCACCTTTGCCAAAAGAGGATTTTTTTTTTCCTCACCAAGTAATTAATGAAAAATAACATTTGAAAGTCCTCTCTAATTCCTAGTGATACTCAATGAGACTTAAAAATATCTTAAGTAGTACTGGCCATCATTCACTATTATTAAAAATTTAGCATGTAAAATGCCACCTGGTCTCACTTCTAGGGAGTTCTGCAGTAGAAACTATAGAGGCATACTGAAAGCGATATGATCTCTCTATTGGTTGTGGACACAGACCTAACACGAATGAAAAAAACAGTATTTATAAACATTTCTTCTTTAATGTAGCTCAGATTTCATTCAATATTTCTGCCAAATAAAGGGTATGACATTATGAGGTGCAAGAATAGAGCATGGCACAAAATGCCCAAGCTGTTAAGGATGCAAGTTACATCTATAACGGTCTTCAAAAGCACAGGCCAAAATGCACCATGGTACTTGCACCTAAACTTCTGCTACCAATTATTCTAGACAATAGATAACTGATCAAAAACCCACTAACTTCATAAAGATACTTCACAATGCCTACTTTAGCATTAGAATTATCCAGTGCCTTGAGCTTTAGCCATTTATTAAAATTTTACACTTTTACTGAGAAGATTTGCTGCTACAGTTCACAAAAGTTACTTAAGATTAAAAGAGCAATACTAATGTGTGCCTTACAAATGAATAAAATTTTATATCTATTTTTCAAGGTTAAATGTCATGTGATTTCTTTCTTTAACAGAGGGGCAGTCTAAAAATTAAAATGACTAGTAGAAATGTCTAGTTTAAGGAATAAAGATACTGTTATAGAATAGCTCAACAGAAATATTAGGAAGATTGAGTCATGAATCAATCTTCTATTACAAAATTAATTTTATGAGATTGAGATAATTTTTTCTGCTAAGTAAAATATAAATTTGGATTTAAAATTTCATAAATCAAAGAGTTCAGTATTTCAGAATATTTCTATCAAGTCTTAGCTATTAGTTTAAAAGCAGAGATACTGAGACAGAGGTGATAACCCACTCTGCCAACATTGTCCTGTGAATCTACAGCAGAAACAAAGAGCAGCTTAACTTGAACTCCGACACACATACAGTCTTTTTTATTCTTAGGTCAGTCCTAATTAGAAGCAATTGTTTCAATTGCCAGGATAAACCAATAATGTAACTGTTCTTCTTCCTACATAAACCTAATTTCTCGCAAACAGACATAAAACACACAACATAGGATTTCAGAAGTGGAAGTAACAACCTTTATGACTACTTTTATTTCCTTTCTGTTCAGTTTTTCTCTCTTATATCTAGCAATCCTTTACCATTTGGTGTATGCAGTTCTCATCCTCTGCTGTTCCCTACCAGTTCAAGAATAAGATTTAGGAAATTAAAAATAGCATGGACAACTAAAGAACAGTCTGGATTTTTCCCCAGTAGATGTCTGACAAGGTGACCGTTCCCAACCTGTTAGTTTACTGGCAGGGCAGATAATAGTTACATGCAGCTCTACAGCTTGAAAGGCCAGACAGAATGACTTTTCCTTTCAATACAGGAAAGGAGAATTTTCCATCACTGAGTACAGTCAGTCTCACTTTTACTGCCAAGAAGCAGTAATGTCGGGAGAGTTGATCAGAGTGTCCTACCACCCAGGGAAAGGAGATTGACAGATGCAATTTTATGTGCAAAGTGCTGCCTCATGCTCTGAAATGAACTCTACATGACAAAATACAGAAATTTGAAACAGCATTCCCAAAGTCAGCATGTCTCAGTGATATTAAAACAGGAAAATTCAGGAAAAAAGGCATGCAAGTTAGATATCTGTTTTAAACAAGTTATTTCTTGTCATATATCTTATCATATATAACTTAATCAAGTATAAATCTGTCTGAACTGAAGTAACACGCTGACATTCACATACAATTATGCATAGTGTTGAGTACCTTAAAACTGGTGTGACAGTTGATTGTGACACAGTTGATTTCATTTGGGCCATTTGTAGAATAAGATAACAGCCAACAGGATTACAAATATGGCTTACAAGCCAGGCCAAGTTAGATAACAACTACATTTATAGCTAAAAATAAAATCACATTTTGGATCTGCTTATCTGTACAGCCAAATGTTCTTCCCATTAAAATGCCAAGGAAAAGATCATAGTGGTATATGGAAAACTAAGACAGAAGAAATTACAGCATGTTTATATTTTAAACTCATTGACCTTGTTAGATCTTATAAAGATGATCGGTGCCCTCATGAATGTCCTACAGCTTCCTTTGTTCTCTGGGCCTCTGATACACACCATATTTAACTATACACAAACATATTTACAGATTAAGACCTAAAAATGTCCCTTTTTTTTCTGTTTTTCATACTGATCTGTTTTTCACACTGATCTTAATGGACTTAATACACGGAAGAAAAAAAGCCTATGTTCAGCAAACAACACTCTTCCAAAGCCTGGTATTTTAACTAGCAAAATTTTTTTTAGACTAATTACAATGGAAAGCTTTGTAGTCAAACCCCATTACTACGGAGGCAGATAATGAACTCCCTCAGCCAATTTATGGGGTAGGGATATGGCAGTCTTCCCATTGCAATAAGTATGTTTATGGTGATTAATCAAGTAGAAGTCTGAAAAACAATGATAATTTGGCATTTTCTTCCTTTACTGAAGGACAACCCATAATATTGTCCTGCATAGTCTGCTAATTTTCTAGATTATCAGAGCCAAAAAAACATCAAGAAGGCAAACGACCTGTTACACAAGTAGTCATGTTGATGTTCGAGTCAGACTCTGGTCCACTCTATGCAACAATGCTATGAAGATACTATCTAATTTTGTGCCACCTCTTAGACCACTGTTCATAATGCAGGTTTCCTCATGTCTTTGTTAGTCCAAACTTTATGGAGAGGTAGGAGGTATATAAAATATATAACTCTTCCAATACTAGTTCAGTTGTGAAACCAAGAAGGTGCTTCCTCTTAAACAGACTAGATAGGTAACATGATGTTAGTCAACAATCACCTTTGTCATTGTCATCATCGGTCATTCTTGTGCATTTCCCAAATCATGATTCATAATCAAGATAGTACAGGTTGAAAAGTCAATTGCCTGTTTCAGATAGGTCTGTGCTGCTGAAAACTGTCATTTGTCAAAGCAGACTCTCAGCCCAATTACTTCTTGCAAAATGATTACATTCTGAAATTCCTGTACCAGGTGGTGACTAATGAAGAGTTCAAACAAGGGTAATGGAATAGAGCATATAAATTCAGAGAACATAAACAGAGTCCTTACAGGTAATATCATTTATCTGACTCAGCATAATTCTATTGCTTTTTAACTATTTTAGGTTTTTAACTCATTGCTCTTCAAACCTGTATACCACAAACAGCAGTCTGACAAACTGTCATTTGATAATTCTATCAATTATCATTCACTGTTTCATTTTCAAAAACGGAACAGATCTTCCTTTATGTAACATGGAAATATAGAGTCCTTTAAATTTTGAATTAGCTGTATAATGTTCTTGCTAAGCATTTAATTAAAAATCAGAAACAGGTTACTGCAAAAGGCTAGGGTTAAAGAAATTCAATTTCTAATTTTTTTTTTCAATTTTATATTTATCTAGGAAATTATTTAAACCTCTGTTTTGTTTTCCCCTCTACAGCATTTTGTTATTAATCTTCATTCTGATATTAATCTCTTGGTAGCTAGCAGAGGACTATAACGATGTTGATAATTAAACAGAGTATTGTATTCTTAAAAATGCAACCTTATACTTTCTATATAAAATTCTATACCTCCTGTAACATTACACTTACACCAAAGACTACAAAAAGGATTATTTGGTGATTTACCTGGTCTTGAGGAAGGAACTCTTGCTATCTCTAGGGAACAAGGTTTTTTGGTCACTGCTACATCTATTGAATCACAAAGACTGCTGTCATTTTCTGAAGGAACTGCATCCAGAGGCACAGAGGATATTGCTTCCAATGCATAACCTCTCTTCTTTGAATAAGATTCCTGAAATGCAAAAATTTAAGTAGGTAAGAGATATTTCTCAGATGACAGAAGAGAAGAACGAGGTTTAATAACTCTAGCTCACAGGGTTTAAAACTCAGCAAATTAAATACCACATTCAGCTGAAATCCAAATTGTAATGGGCTGGAAGAATTACTTGCATGCTAGAGGATAACATTTCCTGTATCTTTAAATTTTTTATGTAATATAGTTCTTGTTTAGTTACAGAAACGCCTCTATTCATCAAACTTTGTATTTAGCAAAAGCTCCAACATAACTGGTCTTGCAATACCTGCTTTGCTAGATCCTAACTTAGGGGATGCCTCTTATTCAATTTTTTAAATTATACTCATGAAAGTGACAATTACGTTAACTATTACTTTCTCTTTGTGGATGGTTTTACCATATGTTTATATTATATATAAGAAAGCTAAAAGAGCCATTTACATCTTGATGGCAGTTTTCCAGGTTATGAATGAAGATGAATTGCTGCTCTGTATTTGAGTGAACAGCAACAATGGCACAAGGTCCCTTAAAAGTGATACATATAGTGAATTCCCATCATTAGCATATGTGGAGGGAGGAAAAAAAGGAATTAGTCAAAAGTTTTGCCGGTACACTAAAATGTCCAGTCAAGCAGACTGTCTCTGCTTTAGAACATGAATAAGAAGACATCATACAGTTTCACCAGAGTTTCTTGATTTGTGATTTATTTTTTTAATCCTGGCAGAAAGCAATTGTATGGACAAAGACATATTTCCACATCTTTCTTACATCGGACATATGGATGCCTGGGAAAGTCGAGCACTCCCCATAAATCAAATAAGATATAATAAAATGCAAAGGGCCAGAAAGCTCTGACAGATATTATCACAGCACTACTCGGAAAATGATTGAAGAACGTGACGACCAGAACAGGATATGGAATAACAGTTTCTTCAACAAGAAGAACTCACAGTGCCTGAGGTAAACTATGGCTGTAGATAGTAGTCCCTTTTTTAGGTAAATGATTTATACTGTTAGTGGATCATTATACTACTGAACTTTTTGCAGTTTTTCCTGCTCATTGTGTTGTGACCTCATTTTTATGAGAGTTCATAATCTGGTAATAATTCAAGGCCTCTCAAAGGATAGGGTTGAGACAGCAGCAACAGGAGCTCCACTTCAAAATTCTACCTGATGACTTCAACAAAATTGAATTTTAAATCTTAGGTTAAACCACCACTGAATAAAGAACTTGAAGAAATATACTGGAAACAGGTAAGAGGAAATAAAATAAACAGAATACTAACAAGCATTAGTAACAATTAGTATGTACTAGCAAACAATACAAGATTAATGCTCGGTGTTCAAAATACATGCCTAAAAGAGGAATGTGATTGTGTCTCTACCTCTTTTACCCTTTCCTGTTTATGTTTAGTCAGAGAACAAGCCATCTGCATTAGCAATCTTGCCAATATATACTAACTACTCTCAGCTAGTGGTCTCTAAAGACATAACAAGGAATTGGAGTTTGGAAGTGGGCTTGCTGCAGTTCCACAATTTTTAAATTTAAACTATCT
>BJBW01012555.1:0-30393 GCA_004320125.1 Scolopax mira | reverse complement strand
AGACCCGACTGGATGCAGTCCTGAGAGGCATGCTCTGACATGCTCTGGGTGGTCCTGCTTTGGCAGGGGAGTTGGACTAGATGATCTCTATGGTCCCTTCCAACTCCAAAAATTTCAGTGATATTCAGTGATATTCAGTGATAGTCTGCTGGGATGGTGACACTGATAAGTGGGATGGCACTGTGTTGGCCAGGCACTACAGGTAAGAAGGAGCCTAGGGGAAAGCACAGGGGATCATGGCTAGCTGCAGGCACCTCCTGGTTTGTGTGCCAAAAGGGAAAATCCAGTGACAGTCACGAAGTTCAACGGCAGCCCCCAGCAGCTGCAGGGAAGCAGTTTAGGCAAGAGATTACTGTAAAGAGATCAGGTAGATGGACAGAGCTGCATGACCCTGATGAGAAGCCTGCTTTGCAAGCCTCGGAGGATATGGCGAGATGGCCATGGCTCACCTTCCGCCGCGCCGCCTGGCACTCCCGGGCCTGCCGCCTCACCCGCTCCTCCTCAGCCTGCCTTCTGCTCTCCTCCTCTGCTGACTTAGCCATGTTCTCAAATCGTGACCGCAGGCTGCTGGTGCCACTGGAAGCTCCTGTGGAGAAGACAGCTGACCAAGCTTGCCCAATGGCTCCCTCCCATCACCTCAGGCACCCAGGAGAGACCCAGACCTCTCCCTCTCCCAGAGAAACTTGCAGTTCAGCCACCTTTTCCTGCCCCTCAATGCAGGTGAGGTACACATCCCACCACAGGACATGCCGCCCATGTGCTGCCACACACCCGAGGCCCACAGCTTCCCACCCAGCCCAGGGCTGGTACCCCCTGTCTCACCTGCCTCCACTGGCCTCGTTTTCTCATAGGAGGGGGTGGGAGCTGCCATCTCACTGAAGCCAGCAGCGCTCTGCAAGAGGAAG
Organism: Scolopax mira; assembly: GCA_004320125.1. Classification (NCBI taxonomy): domain Eukaryota; kingdom Metazoa; phylum Chordata; class Aves; order Charadriiformes; family Scolopacidae; genus Scolopax; species Scolopax mira. Next base: position 29,488 of record BJBW01012555.1, on the reverse strand, counting down.
GGAATGAGGTGTCCAGTTCGTCAGATAAGTGCCGGGATCCCCTGCTGGGTTTGGCCACCAGTAACTTGCAGGCTTTGTTCCCAGCTGCGTCTGTCTGTCCTCATCTGTACCACCACCCGAGACCTGCAGAGGCTGCTGGTGTGGCTGTGCTCTCCTGACATCTCTCTGCACTGTGGCAGTGCCCACCATTCTCCAGCCAAAGGCCAGGACTGCTCTTGTCAGCCCTGGCTTGGAGGGCCAAAAAAGCTGCGTGAAGCCAAGCAGAGGAGGCTGCAGAGCAGGAACTCTGCAGGAATTACATGGGACAGCAAGGTTGGACACTCAAGGCAGAAGCATTCACTGGTAACATGGCAAAGAGCCGGGTGGATGCCTGGCACCAACCCTTCCTGAGGGACCCAATGCACCCTTCCTCTGCGCTCCTGATGGGGTGAGGCATGGAAGCACTTCCCTGTTGGAAGCAGAGCTGCAGCTGCCTAACCGAGAAAAAAGGTGTCCCTTCAGCAGGTCACTGCCTGTGGTACGTGTATATAGTAACACAGGCTGGAGAACACCAAAGTGAAAACATATCTGAACATCCAAGAATCACCAGCTTCATGAAGTGTGAAGAGATGCCTAAAGTGGTAACAGCATCGATGGGGTATTTGCAGCAAAAAGAAGGTGAGATAGAGAGGGTTAATCTACTCTCATTAGAAAACTATTTCACACAAAAAAGAAACTGCAGGTAGGACCCAGCTTTGAGACAAACACAGGAAGATTTAGGGTTCTACCCAGAGGTGTCACCAACGGGCTGGGTGGCCAAGTTTCTACATACTGGAACTCAGGGAGCAGCTCTGCTCTCCCTGAAGAAAACACCTGAGCAGGCAAACAGCACCACAGGCTCAGAACTGGGTCCACACAGACCACAGCAGAAACTTGGACATGTTTATATGACAGAACTTAAATTTAGGAGTCTTAGTGTGAGAGCTGAATCCTACACATAATGTTCAAAACTTTGTCAAAGGGGAGTTAAGATTGGTGTTATATCACGTTCTGCTCTGGAGCAATGAATTCAGCACTATTCCAGTGCCCAAAAAACAGGCAATCAAGAACTTAGGTACTTGCTCAAATATCCTTATTTTTACCACCTTTGATTATGCTTCAATATTCTCAAAATGCATGAATTCATGTTCCACTTTGAGCTGATCAAGAGCTGCATCCTGCTCCTCAAATGACCCACGGTGCAGATTTCTGCACAACTGCTCATCTAACAAAGTTCACGCCTTGAGGAACAGCAGCTGCAGCAATACCACCTTCATGCTGGAGGTAGTTAAGCAGGAAACACTCTGTACGTCTACTGTTCTCTGCACGACCATCACCCACCAGCCAGTGCAGGGGACGTGACACCAGATGGGCCTTCAGTCTGATCCAGCACCTCTCCTTTGCGAGAGACAGTTCCTGCACAGTGCAATCACCCCTGGACTCTCAGACTTCTCATGAGGCTTCACTCACAAAATTTCATCTCCAAGGAGCCATCACTGCTCATCCTGTGTTGGTGTACACGAGGTCTGCAGGAGCCGGGACAACCAGCCAGACAGGACACTCACAGTGTCTCAGTGGTACTAGATATCCAGGAGGGCACAGTCTGATGCCCTTAGAAAGTTCTTCCCTGGTTCTGCTATTAAATCCCACACCAAGAGAAAGCAGGAGTATGACTGTTCAGTCTGAAAGCAGAATGATTCAAAAGCAGCTAGGAACGGAAAAACCTTTTTCTTCCTCACGTTATGGTCTCCCCTGGCTGCGTTTCTCTGCACCCTCAGTATTCACACCCAGATGGTTCCCCACCCCGCAATAGCAGTGCACAGAGCTGAGGGACCTCATCTCCATCGGGGGAAAGCAGTGATGAGCAGGAGGCAATTGCAGCAGCATGCAGTCTTACCTTATCTACTCTGTCCTTCTGGACCCCATAACGGCCTCCAAATCCCTTGGCATAGTCTGTATGGAAGAAATTAGGGTGTTTTATGTTTTATATTCTGTGTGTACCTCTGACTTCAGCATGCTGTGACCAGAAACATGAGTTAGCTTTGTCTGCATGTTATCACCTATGGAACTAGATAGAGATAGCATATGGAAAATGCTCTGGACAGGAGCTTTTATGATTAATCCTTCATTCCTTTCAGAGAAGCACACAGGGGTTTGGTGCTATGTCCTGGCAAATCTGCTTCTGATGCACTGGGGAGAGAAGCCCCAGTGCAAAGCCCCATTTGAGTGCAAAGCGGTCTGTTTGCTGGAGTTAAACATTCAGTAACTGAGCCATTGCTGGAACCTGCTTTGCCTCATTCCCACATGCTCACCTCTTGAATTATGGGGAATGTACCCCACGGAGAAAGCACAGCAGAGCCTGGGAAGCCTGACTGAGGGACTTCTGTTCAATGTCCCCCATGGATCCAAGCATGCACCTACTCTGGCAGAGTTTACCCTCGTGCTTTGGAGGTTCAGCTGCCCCAGATCACACTGTACACATTTGGTTTTCAGCAGCTGGATGAACCACCAGCTCTAGGTCTGTGTGTGCCCAAAGAAACTATGCTGCCAGCTCTCTGGCAACATTGTCCTACCTGTCTGGGATGCATGGGGCTGCACATCCTCCTGATGGTCCCAGCCAAGGGCACTCTTGTCCTGACGCTCCTTCTGGACGCCAAACTTCCCACCAAAGCCCACAGAATAGTCTTCAGCCATAGTATAGAAAAAAAGAGACGAGAGGGGAAAGAGCAAAGTGGCGGCACTGTGAGCTCAGGCTGTTCTCATAGGGCAAATATGCCCAGGACTCAGAGAAAGACACATAGCAAGGCCAGATTTTTTCAGTGGTGGCTGCAGCAACAGCCTTCCCTCCTCCCTGAGACATGTCACCCGCTATTAGCACCTGCCCAGTCTTCCCCTGCACCCTTCCTTTGGTGACAAACTGCTCAGGAGATCCCCATGTCCATAAAAATTTGCCACTCCTCTTGGTTTACCCAGAACTTTTTCCAGCAGTCACGCACCATGCAATGTCTTTTCTCATCTGCCCCATTTCCATGCTGCAAGAGGTGGGCACCCAACCACTCCCCGCAGCTTCTCCATCATTTATGTGGCAGGTTGCAAAACCCAAGCATGGTGTCCCCCATTCCCTGGGGACATAGTCCCAAGCTGCAGTCCCAACGCTGCCCACTGTGCTGGGCTCCCTGAGCTCACCTTTCTGAGAGTCGTGCTTCTCTGCCTGGCTCTTGTAGTCAAATCCCACTGCTGCTTTGTCCACCTTGTCCCTCTCCACACCATAACGGCCACCAAAGCCCTTGGAGTAATCTGAAGAGGTAACATGGAGTGAAATGCTGCCCCCAGCATGGGGCTGCTGAGGGGAGGGGGTAAAGATAGGGAGCAGTCCTGTGGAGGACCATCCTCCACAGGAGGGGAGGAGGAAGAGCAGCACGGACGATGGAAAACACTAGAAAACACAAGGGATTTGGAGGGGACAGCATGGACAGCAGGGACCCCCATGAGGGTCACTGAGAATGAAGATGGGGTGCACAGGGTAAGTGTGGGTCATGGCAACAAGAGGGTCTGAGGGCCATGGCAGCAGGAGAGGGCAAGGAAGAAAAGTAATGTGTCAAGGGCAGCCGAGGAGGCAGTGGGAGCTCAGTCACCCACGGGCACAAACCAAGACCTGGGCACTGAGGGCCTGGGCATCCACCCAGTCACGCCTCCCCAGGGTAAGGATTTCAACCCTTGCTCTGCCAGCTTCTGAAAATGTCTGTGAACGAGTGTGCTGAGCCCTTGAAAGTACAGCAGCTCGGCAAACTCTTGTTGTACAGCTTGAGTTTTCTGTCAAAGTCTACCAGGAAGCCACTGACTCTGGAGGTTGCAGAAAGGCCAAACCCCACATTTCTGGAGACAAGCTCCAGCTCTGTCCCCAGACTGTCACTTGACCATTCTGTGACAGGGGCACAGCACATCTCCCTTACACCTCCCCTTTTCCCATCGTCTAAACTATCAGCTCCGTTTCCAAATCCTGCCCTTCAGAAGGAGTAAATCACATTCAGGTCTCTGTTCCCTGACCCTATTCTTACAGATCTACATTTCACAGGAATGAGTTGGGGCTTCCCCAGCAAATTCAGCCTTATCAGCCCATGAAGACTCAGATTGAGAGAAATATGCATGAAACTTTTTGGATTCAAGAATGGCTCTGTTTCACAGAAGCTCAGTCAATTAAGGATGAATCATGAAGTCCACAAAATTTCTTAAACTTATCTTGATTAAACCATTATTTACCCATTAGGCCATTATGAAACAGACCTTGTAGGATGCTGTTTTCAGCAAATACAGATTTTATAACTGTTGCCCTTGTGCTGGAGTTTCCAGTATAGACATAGTTTTATGAAAACCAATCCAAACACTTTACCCTATTTCTAATGTTTTCATTTTTGTCCTGGGTGATTTCTGTAGTTTTTCACAGCCCAATGAACTTCTGTGTTCAAATCTAGTACATGGTCTCTTATACAGGAACATGTTAATGTTGCACAACTGCATGTGATTTTTAACTGAACAACTGCATGCGAATTTAAGATCAACCAAGAATACCTCAAAAAGATCTTCCTTCTTTTATAGTTTCCTCTGAAACAGAAATTATTCAGATCTTCTTTTCCTGGTAATGCAGTATTCCTCGCATTTATCTGAAACAGTAACAGATCTTGCCCTCTCACCTTCTCTTAGTTGCAGAATGTTTAAAATATCTTCAGTTTCAGTTCTTGCAATGTTCTAATGAATACAGCTGTTTGTATGTACACATAATGGCTTGGCTGAATCATCTCCAGAATCCTACAGAAGTTTGGGTGCATTTTCCTACACACTGCTTTCCACTTCTTATGTCCCCCAGGGCCTGGGCTCCCTCGGAAGCAGTTGCCTGGAAGGACTTTCAGAGGAAAGGGAGCACCATCCATCAGGGGTACATGTGGGGGTGTCCTCTCTGCTCAGCCATGATGTGGTTTCCATCAAAGTGAAACACAGACAAGTGGGACACCCAGAAGAAGGGTGGTGACAGGACAGCAGAGAACGGGGCCATGAAAGTGTCTGACTGGGAACAGGAATCATAAACAAGTGACAGGAGGGGGATAGCCAAGGGGACTGTGCCCATGGGACATTGGGAGCAGAGGAGAAGCTGGTTAATGTGTCAAGGGGCCACAGGTGCCCATGGACTTGCCTTTCTGGGATGAGTGTTTCTCCACCTCACCCTTGTACTCAAAGCCCAGCGCCGACTAGAATGAGAAGGGGAGAAATGTTAGTCATCCTGAGGACCAAGCTGGGCCTCACCCACCCTCCTCCAGGGCTGGGACCCTGCTCCCCATCTTACGCTGAACACCAGGCACCAGGCCACTCCTCAGGTGGCACGGGCCACCCCTGCTTGCCATGGGCTCAGGAACAGCTCTCACAGGAGCCCCTGCATTTCAGGCAAGAGGGCCACCATCCTGACCACACACCCTGTCAGCAAGAGAGGTGGCTGGGCAGCACCTGACACCAGGGTATGCATCCTGCTGTCCCCATCCACTCCTGCCACTGCGCATGGCACAGCCTGGGGGCTTGGAGATGCAAAACATCATGGCCCCCAAGATCAACAGGGTGCTTTCTGGATAGGAGAGTGCACGCACGTTAATGCACTCCAGAGAGTTAATCTTCACAAGTGCCCTGCAACTTGTCACCAGCCATTTTCCTGCACAAAGGAGGTGAGGTCCTGCTTCAGTGGAGACCTGGTGGGTGGCATGTCCAACCCTGTACTTGGAAAACGCCAGCACAATCCTCAGCATAGCCCAGCGTTGTAAGGCCAGCGCTGAGCCTGTCCCACACACCTTGTCAGCACGGTCCCGCTGGACTCCGTACTTGCCCCCAAAGCCCTGGGAGGCATCTGTCTGCGAGGAGTGCTTCCCAACGTCAGCGACGTACTCATGGCCCACCGCACACTGAGGAGAGAGACAGCGTGACATGAGCACCCACCGTCAGACCGGCGGGGTGGACGTACACAACCACCACACCACGGTTCTGCCTGCTGCCGAGGTGCTGGTGGCCACCAGGTGACAGGTCCCAGCTGACCATGCTGGTGGTGGCGATGGCTTCTGCACAGCCTTTGCCATATTGGCCCTTCCCTGGGACCTGTGACACAGCTCCACAGACAACCATCCCACAAAGCCAGCCCCACTGCCAGCTCATCTCACAGACCGTGGGATGCTCAATACCTGCTGCTCCCAAACGCCAGTGGAGAGTGGGGGATAATCACGTGGGGAAACTGAGGAGAAAAGTGCATTTGAGCAAACACAACTGGAACCCCACGGCAGCAGGTCTGGCACCTGCTCCTTGTTCTCTGTGTCAGAGGGAGGGTCAGCAGATTTGGCCAATGTCATCATGGGCTGGGGCAGGGTCCTGCCACTCCCCGCAGAGGCGGTGTGGCCAGGAACCGCTCCTTCTCCTTGGAAGAAGGGCAAGAGAATGGATGCACCTTGGTGAGACTGAATGAAACCCAAGGAGCCGCTCAACAAAACACCCTTGCTCTGCTCCAGCAGAAGGCTCTGAGCGTGGCTGTTCATCTCGGCCTCCTGGAAACATCTGATGTCCACTCTGCCATGCTGGCAGCACGCTGCTACACCCACAGTGACCCACAGATTGAATACTTCTGCAATCTCACTTCCGAAAAAAAGAAATATTAAATGCTGAAAGGTACAGGAAGAAGCGTGATGATGATTATCAGAAAACATAAAACAGATTTGACAGGAGAACAGAGAATAGGAACTAGGGCTTCATTATAAGGAGATCTGTCAGACATCTGTACTGCAGACTGTGAGGAGGAAAGTATTATTCATTAGTTCTCCAAGGACAGTAGGGAGGCACCTAATTTAATTTTTACACAGCAGGTTTGAAACAAGCCACAGAAAACCCTTCTTCACAGCTAAGGGGAACGTTGCAAGGAAGTTGGAGAGACAAATTATGCAAATGGGTTCAAACAGATCCTGGAGATAGGATGTAGCTAAACATCCTATGTGAATCTGCAGAGCCATGCCAGCTCTCCATTCTCTGCCTTCAGGGTCAGGCCAGGAAACAGGGATGCTCTTCTCATTAGGAGGAAAAGCATTTTCCACTGGGGCCCAAGGAAGCCCTCTACAGCCATTACCTTATCCATTCGGTCCCGCTCTGTTCCAAATTTCCCTCCGTAGCCGTAGGAGGCTTTGGGGCCAGTCTCCAGCTCCTTCTTCTTGATGACCTCATGTTCCTCTGACACCTTGCTCCTCAGCTGGTGGATGCTGGTGAGACAGAGTCAGGGCAGGTCAGTGACTGTGCAGGCTCACGCAGCCTGATGGAGCATCCCTGTGTCACCGAGAGCCCAGCACAGAGCAGGACACAGGGACTCTGCCAGCTGTGCCCACAGCAGGCCCCTCCGGCCCAGACACAAGTGGCCACCACACCGTGACAAGGAGATGCCAGCCTGGGGGCTGGCGAATAGACCAGTCCCACGGGCAGCCAGGTGCATCCAGCCCCCACCCCGCGGCCCCCGTTCAGGGCTACCCCCTCTCTTCAGCAGGAGCCATTCAGGGCTACCCTCTCCCTGCGCTGCACCAGCCAGGCTGCCGGGCAGGGACAGCGACAGGGCTGCCCGCGGGGACGGCCACTGGCCGGTGGCACCTGGAAGCCCCCCCATGGCAGCCCCACGGCGAGTTCCGCCCCCGGTGCAAGGGCAAAGCCTCAGACGCGGGGCCCGGTCGCAGCCGGAGGGGCCCGGCCGGGCGCGGGGCGGCCCCAGGCAATCCCGGCCGGGCGGCAGCTCCGCACCACGGCCACCCGGGCCACCACGGCCACCCGGGCCACCACGGCCACCCCGCCGCTCTGGGGCCGGGGGCGCGCTCGGGGGAGGACCCCGCGCCGCCGGGAGCGCTCCCCCGCGGCCCGCCCCGCCCCCGCCGCGCACAAGCCCTTATTTGGCCGGTTTCGGCCGGTGCTGCCGTTCCCCGCCGCGAGACGCGGTACTGACCAGCGCCCGCCCGCGCCCCGGGCCGCATCCCCCGCGCCCCGCCCGCACCCCCGGGCCGCAGACCCCGGCCCCACTCACTCGATGTGCTCGGCGCGGCCGGAGCCCGCGATGGTCTTGGCTCCCCAGCGCTGCTCCTTCTCGGAGATGTCGTTCTGCGGGGCGAACGCGGCCGTTCAGCCGCCGCCGGGCCCGGGTCCCCCGCCCGCCGCCCCACGAGAGGAGCGCGGCACGGCACGGCACGGCACGGCACGGCACCGCACCGCCGGGCTGGCTCCGGGCGACCGGGCCCGGATGGGAAGGGAGGGGGCGGCCACGGGTCCCGGACCCCCATCCCCACCCGCCACCGACGCAGGCGGGGCCGGCGGGGCTGGGGCTGCGGGGAGCCCCGACCCTCTGCCTCGGGCAGGAGCCAGCGCTCAAAAATGCGGTGAAAATGGATCGTTTGGGAAAATCCCGGGAGAACAGGGAGCGTTGGCTTTGCCATTACAGCACGTGCTGCTCGTTGGAGGCCTGAGCGTGCGTTTGATAAATTGAAGCATCAATAAACTCATAAGGTAAAGATAAAAATACATACACACAAAACACAATAAAAACATTAATACAAAGTCTTGTTCTCTTCAGACGTAATTTATATGCTTCTCCTAATAAAAGACATGAAGTAAAAGATATAATTTTGACAGTACAGATTTTTTTTTTTTTTTAATTATAATTTGGAGCTTGGAGGAGGAGACCTGCTTTTCTGTCCTGAACTAGAATTCCTTACAGGAAATAACTGTGCAAGACTGAACCGCAAAAACATAGGACTCTTGTGTAACAGAAGAGACCGTCCACCAAGAAACTCTTCCTTGGAAAAGAAAACAAAATCTCAGCAATCTCAGAGAGACCTGAGGCTGTAAATCATGGCTGGAGCTCCTCAGAGCCAGGAGGAACAGGCTGTGCTATGTGCTCTGAAGAGGTTTAGGAAAAGATCTCAATGTCTTGAGATAGTAAAGAACTGTTTAGGATAACCAAATAAAGGAGACAAAGCAGTGCAGAAAAATTTGGTGACGCCAAATCAATGGGTGATAAAATTGTAAAGGTTACTGTTAATAAGTACAAAAGTGAAGTGTATGGGGGAAAAAAAAAGTCCTAATTATATCTGCATGGTGATGGGTCAAAAATATCACAGAACCACCTAGGTTGGAAGGGACCTTTTAAGATCATCTAGTCCAACCAATGCAAAAAAAAAAAAAAATACACACACACACCCCCCCCCCAAACCACACATCACACCCAAAACAACACCAACCCAACACTAATCCATATCCATGAGCACCATGTCAACTTGTCTCTTGAACACCTCCAGGGATGGTGCCTCAACCCCCTCCCTGGGCAGCCCGTTCCAAGGCCTGACAACCCTTTCAGTAAAGAAATATTTCCCAATATCCAACCTGAACCTCCCCTGGCGCAACTTGAAGCCATTACCCCTTGTCCTGTCACCTGTGACGTGATTCCATATTTACCATTCCAGAAGGAAGACTAAATATGGAATCATGTGCATTTATGTAGAAGAGTAGCAAATACAGAGTTGGCCAAAGTGCCAAAGTGTGAGTGACGAGCAGGAAAGGAACAGAGAATCAAACTGCAAATGAAAATCGTGACACTGAATGGATGCATGGGGTTCCCACAGGCTGAGCCATTCTATTCTCTCGTCATCTCACCTGGAGAATTGACTAGATTGAAAACAAGGGTATCTAGAGGCACGGAGCTGCCTTTGCACAAGGGACCTGTAAATGGAGTAGGATTCTTCAATCTAGAAAAAAGACAAATTGAGTGCAACGCTGGAGTCCCAAACAATTACAGTGGGAAAGAGAAACTGTAAATCTTTGCTATTTCTTGTAATCCCCTTATAGATTGTGGGGAGGTCTCAGTGAAGTTACCAGGGAGCAGGTTTAAAAGGAACTAAATATTCTATACTAAGTGCTATAACCTGTAGTCAGGTGTGGGATAGACTGATGCAGGAAGTTCTGGAGACCAAACACAAATATGGGTTAGAGATGTGACCTGATGGGCTGGTGGGACTTGGCTGATCCTGCACAGACAGTGGTGTCGAACCCCAGCCCCAGGGACCAGCACATGCCCAGGGCCAGTGAGCCCTTCACACCACCATGGATAATGTTATGGATAATGACAGCAGACACTCACCACAAAATCAGGGTCCGTGTCCCAGTCGTCTCCTTGAGCCTCAACCTTCACCGACACATCGTGTCCCACGACAGCTTTCCACATCTGCAGAAGGAGGACACGGCATCACCCAGAGCCCAGCACAAGGCCGCCATGGCATGTCAGGCCAGAGCAGGCACAGCTGGAGGGGACCCTGCCAGGCCACCTCCCTGCTCAGCTCTCTGCCCCTCCAAATTGGCATCCCAAAATAGCTGTTCTTGAGCCCAGCACCTCTTTCAGCAATACACACAGTTGTTTTCAGGAGAGACCCCAGTCTTCATGGACATTGACTCCACAGTGAAAATGCCACCAGAGCACAACCCTGAAAGGTTACCAGTAACTGGTGCCGAAAGGCCTTGTGTGGATTCTCACCAATAGCGAGGATTCTATCCTTGAATTTCTCAAGCACCGGCTAAGGAAAAGAGCTCCTAATCAAGACAGGCAAGTTTTGTATCATTCTCAAGGAGGCACAATGTGCATAAGGACCTCAAGGATGGTGCTAATCTACATGTTCCGAGAAGTTTAGCCAACGGGGCAGGGAAGTGAAAATTCTGAGTGTCCTAAGATGAACTACTTTCAATATAACACTACCCATCACGCCCACAGGCCAAGTAGACCCCTGCCTGGGTGAAGACCCTTCCCCTGAGTGTCCGTGGGAGCTGGAACTCGATGGTGTAATCGTATGTAAATGACTGACCAATCAAATAGAGATGTGAGGTTCTAATATCGTAACAATGCCGTAAAATGTGTGTAAAACTCACGTGGGGAGTCCCGAGGGGTGGGCATGTTGGGTGGAGAGATCCCCCATGTCCCCAGCACCAAATAAAGTAATGCCTGCTCTTTAACGCAGATCAAGTGTTCAAGAGTTTTATTCCTGATTTCGGTGACAAAAATGCACACCTTATTTTCATACAAATTAGTGCTTGCACCCGACTTCCAGATTCTGCTTTTCCAACATACTATAATTTTCTGTGCTGCAGGACTCTGTTGGCCGGTTTGACCTCCCTTCTTCAGTCTCAGTCACGGTCACAGCACCAGAGCCGAGGCGTCTCTGCCACCGGGGAGAGACGCTCATTGCCCCCAGGGGGTCTCCCCGAGTCTCCTGTCTCCCAGTCGCTCGGAGAGGCGATGTGCTGCTCGGGCAGTGCTGCTGCAGGGAGACCTGTCGTCTTTGTGTCTGTCACGCGGCAAAATCAGGAAATGGGGCTAAAATGGCGAAGTGTGCAGGGCCGAACAGGCAGAGGCTGCAGCGGTGCAGCTCCTACGGGCCCGAGGAAGTGACAGGCCCAGGAAGGGGAAGTTAAAGAAAAGTAATGTGAAACGTGAAACTCCCACATTTTCTAATCACGGTGACTGAGAAAAAAAGATGATGAAAAAGCCCCATCCAAGCAACACCATTTCCAGAAAAGGAGAGGCAGAAGGAAAATGGCCCTTTTGCCAATTTGCCAGCCCTTCGCCAAAGAGCAATCACCCAGCAGCATCTCATGTCCCACCACCTATTGTCCCTTGTGGAGGCAAGGGCTCCCAAATTGTTCTTACTGTAGTCAAAGCAGCTTCTGGGGGAAAAAAGGGGCAGAAAGACTGAGCTGAACGTGCTGCAAAGACTGGGCTGCTGAACCCCATTTCACATCACTTAAACATCACAGAACCCTGGGGACAGACCAGCAGGAGGGATGGGAACTGCTCTGTGACGGATCCTCGTTTAACACCACATGGTGTCCCTCCCAACAGCACGGACCCCTCTGTCCCACAACCACACAGTGACCCACAAACTGGCCCCAGCACTCAGGACGGCTGTTTTCTGTGCAAGCAGTGTTCATGCTGAACAAGTAATTAATTGTACAACACAAAAAAATGTTGCTTCCAGTTCAGTACAGGGCACCCATCAGTTTCAAGCTGAGCTTACCAATTATCTAGAGACTCGTCCCTGTAAAGACAACAGAAACTAAAAGAGCACAGCAGGGATGAGACTTTCTGTTGTTCAACAAAAGCCAGATCATTAGCTAAGGAGAGGATGTGGCCTGAGGCAGTTTTCATTGTGAAGATCTGGTTTTAGGCCTTCTCCTGGTTGCCTCAGGGAAGGGAAAAAAAGATTAATAATTAATGTTGTCATACTCCAGAACACAGCGCACAGCAGGTCTGTGACATCCCCCACCGGGCTTGCGTGCGCTGACTGTAATCTTAAGAAAACCTGAACATAGCTAATTGCTAATAGAAGCTGGGGAAGAAGGAAGGCTCATGTGGACAACGTGGCACAACCGAACAGTATCTTTCATCTCTGTATCCCCTCTCTCATTTATTAGCAGCCAAAGAAGTTTAAGTTTTGTGGCTCGTTTTTGTTAACAATGAAACCAGTTAGCACAGGGCTGTTCAACAGGGAGCTGGCACAGGGTTTAAATACTGCTGCAAATGGCTCTTGACCCCCTGCTTTCCAAAGCCACCCATCACCCATCGTGGGAACCATGACAAACCACAGACTGCAATGACACCACAAGGCTCTAGACACCCCTTACAATGAGGAATGTTGGCCAGAAGAGCAGCTCAACCCTTTAGTCTGTCCCATTTTCCCCTTGAAAGCATCCACTACAGCACAAATATGGGACTGCACAATCACCCTGGCTGATTTGGAAACGTGGTTCCTCAGAGCCTCAAACACAAGAGCAACAGCCATGACCAAAGGAGCACCTGGAGAAGCTGAGCACTATCAACCCACACACGCCGAGTCAGGAAGGAGTCTTCTCTGCTCACCAAACCCCTACATTTTGTTGTTGTTTCTCACTTTCCACTCTCAAAGCCCACTCAGCTTTCTTACCTTAAAAGCCTTCCTGGCTCCTGCTGGGAAATCTTGTTGCTTTTGGCTCAGGCACCTGATGCTGGTGACGGCTTTTGGGCCGCTGTGGGCTCCGAGTTCCTGTTTTAGCTTCAGCGATCTCCACTTCCTGCGTCCCAGCCCCCAGCTGCTTGGGTTGCGAGCACCAGAACCCGAGCACAGCACTGCACTTGTTCCCTCACACGCCGCCGGTGCTCCGGGGCACTGACAAGGCACACAGCCAGGGCACAAATTGCTCCACGAGTAGTGCTTGATAGGGCACAATTACATTTCTTAGTGTGCAAATGAGATCGTGATCTCCATTACCGTCTCTTCCAAAAAAATCATTCTGCCATAAAAGTACAAAAAAAGCAAAAGGCTGAAGCCCCCGGCGTTAACAATTCAATGAGATCCGAAGGAACCTACTGCTTACAGAACTTGTTATGAAATTTGTCTCAGTACTCTACAGCACAATTAAAAATATATAAAACCACACACAGTTATACACACATACATGAAAGCTCTTCCAGAACCAAAAACCCCCCCCAACAACCAAGTAAACAGCTTGAACTAGGAAGATGAAAGCACGTAGTTAAAGAGTCCTAAGCACTTACAAATCAAATTCTTTGGTATATTGCTTACAGGTGGGAAGTGCACAACGTTGGAATTGGTAGCATGAATCACAATAGTTAGACACTAGATAAACATTTCTGAATAAGTCAAGTGAAGCAAGAAAAGCTCCGAGAGTGGCCATTTCTATTTGACACAACAGCAAGATACACAGGGCTTGGAACAGAACAGGGTGGAATATCTCAGTCGGAAGGGCCCTACAACGATCATCCTGTCCAACAGCCTGACCAATTCAGGGCTCACCAAAAGTTAAAGCATGTTATTAAGGGCATTGTCCAAACACCTCCTAAACGCTGACAGTCTTGGAGCATCGACCACCTCTCCAGAGAGCCTTTTCCAGGGTTTGACCACAAGCTTCCTCCTGTCCAGTCTGCCCTCCCCTGGCACAGCTTTGAGCCATTCCCAGGTGTCCTGTCCCTGGATCCAGAAGAGCTCAGCACCTCCTTTTCCACATCCCTCCTCAGGAAGCTGCAGAGCCATGAGGTGGCTCCTCAGCCTCCTCCTCTCCAAACCAGACCAACCCAGAGCCCCCATCCGCTCCCCAGAGGACATCCCTTCCAGCCCTTCACCAGCCTGGTTGCCCTCCTCTGGACCATTCCATGATCTTCACATCTTTCTCCAATGGTGGGTCCCAGAGCCGCACACATTGCTCCAGGTGAGGCCACCCCAACACTGAGCACAGCAGAACCATGCATGCTCTGGACCATCCGCTTGTGCTGTGTTCGATGCCCCCCCAGATGGGTTTTTCCCCCTTGGGGTACCAGGGGGACACTGCTGGCTCCTGCTGAGCTCTACCCACCCCAGGCCCCCTCCCTGCAGGGCTGCTCTCCAGCTGCTCCTCTCCCAGTTCATACTTGTGCCTGGTGTTACTGCCTCACAGGTATTTGGACTCCCTAAACTTCATGCCACTGATGAGTGCTCAACAGACTCCAATCTCTCCCATAGTTATAAAAACCAAACCAAACTGATGGAGTCACCAGTTCTGGAGCAGCTATCGATGTCTTGGGCACACGTTTCTTCCAATGTCTCTTCCCAGTGGTGGGAGGATTGAGGAAAATGCTGCCTGTGCTTCTGAGTCTTCTCACATTCTTCCCAGAGCCCTGCGATCTCTTTTGATCAATTGTGGACTTCTTGTTTTAAGAGCTGGAGTGGGAAACAGCCCGAAGGCTGTACCGAGCCCATTAGTCACTGCCCATTCAGGCCCTAGAGAGGCAGCAAATTTCTGTGAAAAGAGGGTCTGGTCTGCAAACAGGTGCCTCCATCCTGCCCAAGAGGACATGAGCTATGACCACAACTTGTTTCTTCTCAGCGCTAGTCTCCATGCAGCTCTTGATGCCTCGAGTTGGTTGATTTGATCTTGGTGAGAGTAGCTGCAAAGGTTCCTCCTCTTCTGTCTCACCACACGCTGTGTTAGCCAAACCCAGAGCCTCGTACCTGCTCTGCAGAGGCAGCAACTGCTCCCACTGCTCCCTGCCCCTCGTAACACCCCCCTCCTGGCACAAACAGACCCTGGGTCCCAGCAGTGGCCGAGCTGCATCAGCCCGTGCACCCGGTGGGGCAGAGATGGGGGGCTCCATCTGTCAGTCTCCACCTCAGATCTGCTGCAGACAGATCACAAAACCAGAGAAGAAACAAAAAGTTAAATGTTTGAAAGAGGGAACATCAGCTAAAATGCAACATCTTTCATTAGATGAAATCACAAAGCTGGCACCTAAATAACAGGAAGAAACAGCTTCTGCAATAAACATAGAAGGAAGTGTACACAAAGGAGACTACAGTCCCATGGTGGTCCTGAAAAGGAGTGATACAGCAGCACCAAACCCTCGAGAGATCTCCAACATTGACGTGACATTACACAAACTTAATCTGAAAAATAATCTTTATTATATATACAGGAGCACATCCCCCGGGAAGCTATAGGCAAAGTATTTGGTCACTGCATTTTACATAGTTGAGGAGGTCCACACAGATAATCAGGGCAGTGCACAAGGGGATATAGAGTGCCAACCTTCTGGACCCGCCAGAGATTCAGTTATTATAGTTACTGTGATAAAATCCATCCATCCTCAAATGGGCTTTGGTCTCTGACAGGGAACTCCACTGGACCCATCTTCCTTCGCTCAGCATTCTCCCTTTGGAAGATGGCAGCCTCAACTCCCGGAGACGCTCAGGAGGTCTTTAGAAAACAGCTTTCTGTATGTCCTATGAGATCAAGTCCATTTGTATCCGTTTCCTTTAGATTCAAACAAGTCCAATGATCAGCACGAATGTTCTACAACAGGGTTTTCCTAAAGCAGAGAAGGAGCTTTCAGGACTCTATTCCCTTCCTTGGCGTAGGGGGGACAGTTTATTTCTGGAGCTCCTGCCTTTGATTTGGGCCCACATACCGCATCATGAAGCTCTTCAGTACAGCCTGTACAGGTTTGGTCTTGTCACCAAGTGGTGACAGTGGACGAGAACACAGGAGCACGGCTGCTCTCACTAAGAGGTACTCAAGCATCGTCCACCGTGAGAGGTGCATGAATGCTGGAAGCAGCAAAGGTTATTAACTAAATAGCTACAGTTTCTTGTTTCCTATTCCTTTTTATTAGTTAAATTACTGAGATTATTTTACAGCATATGTCAGAGCAGACATATGCCTGGTTTTAAATGGAACACTCAGCAGGTCCAGACATGGTAATTTTGGCCTTTCTTCAACAGGAGATGCAACTGTGCAGGAAACATGATTCTGATATTCAATTCATGTTCCTTAAAGTGTCTAAACTGCCTTAACATGTGCATTTCAAAGAGCGCTGAGCCACAGAGCAAATCTGAGAGATGGAAGAAAGAGAAGAAGCTTCTCTTTCATGTGTCTCGCTACAAGATTTCCCCAGCCCAACTCAGTGATGCAGTTTAAGAGGGGTAAGATCCTGCAGATTGTAGAGGTGCTGAAGTACTGCAGGAACTCAAGAATGTTTTTCTTATTCCCACCACAGCACAATACTATGTAAAATGAGTGGTGTTTCCTTCAGGGGCAGTAACAGACGCTGTCCTTGAGGCTCGTAGCATGAAGATCCTGGCCCAGAAAAATATAGCTCATTTAAAAACACTGAAAGGATGGCAGATGCCTGGGAAGCAGATGCCAGGCCACTGCATACCTCAGCAGCAAGAGACCTGGGTACAGCTGTTCCGTAAGGGCTGATTTGGGAAAAGAAGGCAGCTGGGTGAAGTACTACCCTGTTAGTAGGGAAGGCAGGCCCAGGGATTACAGAGAGGGCTGTGGCTCAAGAAAAGGCTGTTAGTCCTGTTCACAGGTGGCCTGTGAAGCACAGGAAGAGCAGGACATGGAGAGCAAGCAGGTACATGGCCACTAGCAGAGGCAAGTGGGTCCGGGAACGGAAGAGAGAGCGTAACAGGCGTCGCAGTCCAAGGACATTCCGAGTCTGTAAAAGTAAAAGAGACACCATTCAGTACTGTGAATGTGTATATCCCCAGGTGCCTGAACCCAGAACTCTCCTGACCATAAAGTTTAAGCTAATGAGCATCAACCCCCCAAACCCATTCCACTGTCAGATTCAACCTCTAGAGCCCATCTTCAGTGAAATATTCCCCTTCCCCTGCTCTCTGCAGGTTTCATGAACCAGCTCTCTTCAATTCCACTTAAGAAAGGGCAACAGAATGTACAACATCTCCTGCCAACATTTGGTCTCTACAAATTTCCAGCCCCTACAAGTGAAATATAAATAAATGGATGAATGGTAATTTTCTGCTGAAGCCTTGAGATACTGGGAATCCTTATTCACTCTCTGGCCTAGAGGAAGAAAATTATTATCTATTTGTTGCATTCTTTCACCCTTACAGCCAAAAGGACTTCTGAAGGTGTTGAACGAGCTGCTGTAGAGTGACCATGCTTTACAGGGGCTCTTCTAGGAGCCCTCAGACAATGAAATGTCTACTAAACAAGTTCCAATAGAAAGACAAAACTGTCTATTCTAGTAACAATCCCTGTCATGAGCACAGAGTAGCACCCAGTTATGGTTCTTGCTGTAATTCTGATGCTGCTCTTGAAAGCACCACCCCCAAGTCCAGAAGAGACCAGAGGGCAAACCCTTCAGCAGGGCTTCACCATCAGAAAACAGGATAGGTGAACAACATGTGGCTTCTGGCATTGAAAACAGATAAGACCAGAGTAGAAACCTGCACAAACCCAAACAGATTTAAAAGTGACTAAAGAACTGATTACAGAAGGCTTGAGCTCCTATAGGTTCACAGTTTTCATTTCACAATTCGAATGTAAATTCTTACTCTGCTGAAACTATTATCCGTGGAGTCAATCAATAAGGAATGCTCAGGACCTGGAGTCATATCAATGCTGGCATTTAAGGAAGACGTCCACTCACTTGACTGCAACCTGCCACCAAAACCAAGAAATTAAATTCAGTTTCTTATGATGCCCCAAACACAACATTGTAGGCAAGCTTAGGAAAGGATGTATTTCTGCAAAAAGTAATGAGCCGTTGCAATCAAGCCACCGGCTCACTTGACGAGAACTGGATTCATTTGTACAGCAGTAGTGCCTCCTGAGCTCAAGCTGAGCAGGGGGACTGGGTGGTCCAGCAAGCAGCGGTCCTCCTTCCTCCACCAGGAGGCTGGCAAAACCCTAACAGAGAAGGCACATTGTGCTCTCTAGACAAGTTACACTTGCCCAGTGCAGCCACTTCCTGCGGCCACAGCGAATAGTAAAGCTTCCCTACTGCCCGACGTGCGGACCACCGTTCCTCTCCAGTAGAGAAAACAATTCAGCTGCTGGCACTGGAGTCCTTCTTTACCCAACTCATATCCCTTCACTTCAAAACGTGACATTCTTCAAGTCAAGGCTATTTTGCCCATGCCTGACAGGTGCTTATTAAGAAGACAATCTCCTGGAAGTATGAAAACTCCTCTTCCGCCTTCACCCAACTCCCAGTGTACAAATTACATTTTCTAGTAGCCAATTTAACACATTGAGAAAGCTGGCATCTCATTTCTAGACAGAATTTGTCTTGATATCTAGTCAGTTGTCTCATTCTATCTTTGTCTACAACTGAAGGATAGATAGCCTGAACATCAGGAAACTCTTTTACTGTGAGGGTGACTGAGCACTGGCACAGGCCGCCCAGAGAGGTTGTGAAGTCTTCAGCCTCAGAGATACTGAAAAGCCAACTGGACATGGTCCTGGGCAACTGGGTCTATGTAGTCCTGATTGAGCAGGAGCATTAGACCAGAGGACCTCCAGAGGTCCTTTCCAGCCTCAACTGTTTTGGGACAGACACAGTATAGTCATTTCTATGTCACTGATAGACAGACACGTTCTATAGTAATTTCAGTGACAGTCAACAGAAGGGCACAACGAAGTGCAGATGAACACAGAGTGAGGATCCCCCCACTTTTATGCTGATACTGCTCATTTGCTTGAGCTTCCTCACCTCCCGATCTGATCCTGTGCCGCAGACAACGCCTCCTCTACAGCAAGACGACGTTCACGTTCCTCCTCCAGCTGCTCCTCCAAATACCTCAGATCCTGCTTTGTGTTGGTGTGTAAGTGTTCTGTTTCAGACAACCTGTCAGAAAATAACCAAGCACATATCAAAAAAAGGCTAATTCATGGACTGTTCCATTTCTGTTGTATTCACCGATGCAGTACATCAACAGACTCCAATTCCCTTCCACTTTACGCAGAAGACTTAGTCATCTTTTATTAATATATTTAAATTATTTGGAAAGCAAGAGAGAAGATAAATCCCTTGAAGCTTCTATATCACATCAGGAAGGAGTTCCTTGGCTCTGTCATTCACGGCCCCAGCTTCCAAAAATTATTTTTAAAAGGTATGAGGAATAATGTACTAGATCTTAGACCCAGAAGGTTACAAGGTAATTGTAAGCTAGGTCTCAATTCCAGACACACTCAGCTTAACAGCCTTGGGACCAAGACCATTAATACACTATGGACCCAACCCATCAAATCAAAGTTGCTAGCTCAACTGGTAATGACCAACTGCAATTGCTGCTGCATGTTGTTTCCTCCTTTTTTGAAGTTCTATGCAAAGAGATAACTAATGGCATCTGTCAAGTGCATGTATCAGTGCCTCTACTTCTGCCAGATGGTAGTGTAGAACTGAGTTTTTCCAACACTCTTGACAAGTAACAGAAATAGGCTCGTCACTAGCCTAAAGCCCTCCATCAGGACTAGCATCCCCACTCCTGTTTTCTCAGGCTTTCTTTACCTCAGCTGCAACTCCTGCAGTTCTGGTGTGTAACTGCCTCTTTGAGGCTCATTCTTTTCCTGGGGTGCTCCAGGAGCAGCATCTGTTGCTAACAGCTCCTGAAAGAAAGCACGAACGTATGGCAGATACAACACTGCTCATTGGTGGAGCCACCTGCAATAGACTTTTCCTTCCCTGGCACTACAATGGCCACCCTTACCATGCCCTTGTCGACAGACTGCAGTTCCTGGAGCTGCTTCTCAAGCACCAAGCAGCGGTTCAAAACCTCATTGTAGTGCTGGTGGCTCTCGCAGATGTTCCGACTGCTACCACGCAGCTGGAGGGAGAGGGCATTCTTCTCCTCAAAGACCTGAGAGAGCTGAGAAGAGAATACAACTTGTATTTTTGTGAAAGCAAAATTGTTCTTTGTGTAATGGAAGGTTAGATTACTACTGAGAAGCTGCTCAGTGGAAAAGGACCTGGAGGTGTTGGTCAACTGTTGGTTGAGTATGAGCCAGCAGCACGCCCAGGTGGCCAAGGAGGTCAACAGCCTCCTGACCTGTACTAGGAAGAGTGTGGCCAGCAGGACTGGGGCAGTGACCATCCCCCTGTACTTGGCACTGGTGAGGCCACCCCTTGAGGACTCGGTCCAGTTTTGGGCCCCTCATGACAGGAAAGACCTCGAGGGACTACAGTGTGTCTAGAGAAGGGCAAAGGAGCTGGGGAGGGCCCTGGAGCACAAGTCTTGTGAGGAGAGGCTGACGGAGCTGGGGGTGTTCAGTCTGGAGAAAAGGAGGCTGAGGGGAGACCTTCTTGCTCTCTCCAACTGCCTGAAAGGAGGGGGTAGCTGGGCAGTTCGGTCTCTTCTCCCAAGGAACAGGCCATGGGACAAGAGGAAACGGCCTCAAGTTGTGCCAGAGGAGGTTTAGGATGGATATTAGGGTCATTTTACAATAGTTTATAATTAAGTTAAAGGGAATCATAAAGCAGAGCCAAACTCTTTTTGACAGTGGCAGAAAATATAATAAGGGGCTGTAGCCACAGACTGTGGCTTGGAAGAGTCAGACTAGACATTAAGAAAAGCATTTGCATCAAAAGCATAGACTAGCATTGGACAAAAGCTCAGAGAGGTTTTGGAACCTCTTTTTTTGCACCACTCAGCTGGGCAAAGTCATGGCTGACCTATTCCAAGGTTAGTGACAGTGCTGCTTTGAACAGCAGCAGAACGTACTAGGTCATCACCAGAGGTCTCTTCTAACTAATATTTCTGGTTTTGGCTTACTTCACTAAATGCCCCAAGTACCACTAAATGCTGACTAAAGAACAGAAGGTTTCATTCCCGCTCTCTGAGCCCTACTCGAGGGCTTTTCCCTTTTCCCCACATTCCTCATCCCAGACTCCATAAGCAAATAAAAGGCATAATCAGTACCTTGCTGTTTAACTGCTGAATTCTGAGCTCTTTTTGGTGCAGTTCTTTCAGGCTGTCACTTAGCTGGGCCTGGAGACATTTTGTCTCTGTTTCTAGGTTTGAAAAGTCCCCTCTCAGAACTTCTGAAGAAACCTGCCAGAGAAAGAACAATGAAAAATACACTGCACACGTGACAACCCACTCTCCTATTAGTCCTCTCCGCTTAGTATTCCAAGGTCAAAGCCCAACATTATTCCTAGGCCTAGAACTTGATCTGCTCAAGCAAAACAGCAAATAGAGAATAAACATAAATATCTTAGAAACCACCTGAAAACCCAAACAATTAGGAAAGATCGCTGAACTTGTACATACAACGGGCCCTCCTCAGAAGTTGTCTTAAAGCTGTCCATAATATAGGAATGGAAAAAAGGCATATGAATAAGAACAAGAGAAACAAAACCAAAGCAATATCCACATTGCTCTCAGTCAACACAGATTAAAAGGTCAACACCGAAGCATTCTTCAAAAAGGTATCACATGCAGAGTGTTCTAGCTTTTTTTTTTTGCATGTAAGCATGTGTGTGTTAGAGGAAAAAGGGAGAGTTCCTCCCTCCTCCACTGAGATAAAAAGCTAAAAAGCTTCTCTCTGGAATATCACACATGTAGGCAGGAGAGTTCTTTCCTTGCTCATAAGGTAATAGTGTTGTACATGCAGCAGACAAGCATAATACTCAACATATTCCACTCTACTTTTAGGATTGTAATACAGGGAAAAAAAGTGAAATTTCAATCCTCAGCCTCTCTGGGTTTGAGTCAGGATTGTGAATCCCTGTGACAGTAAAAGCAGCAATAAAAATTCAATGGCAAACTTAAAAATTAGAGTGTGACATTAAAAGAAAAACTAAACCAGAAGACCTTGGATTCAAACACAGTACAAGAAGTATTTCTAAATTATCCAGAAAGACTGACCTGAGAAGTTCTATAGAAGTTCTAAAAGTTCTGCTTAGAAGGACCTGAGGTGCCTAAGAAGCCCTGTCTCTTTTAAACTCTTTCCTGAAACATCAGGAATCATGAACTAAGGAAAGAGCACATAAGGATATGCCAGAGTTTTCACTGGTGGTAGTGAAGCCACGCAACAGAATCCAATACTGCAGTCTACACGAGCTGAATACAGGCAACACACAGTACTTTGGCTAAATTTCAAGCTTCACATTTCCATGCAATAAAGAACCTGTGCACTACCACCTACCTTCCTTTGGTACTGCTCCTCGACAATCTGGGGCACGCTGAGGGGCGCTCTCCTTTCTTCCATGATCTGTTGTAAATGGCTCAGTTGCTTGTCTTTTTCCGCTATGACCATCAGGTACTGCTCCTTTATGCTGCTGTTCTGCTTTTCCCAGGTAGTTTTCTCTTCTCTGCCCAGTATAACACAAAGGAAATGACTAGCATCTCTTATGACATCCAGGTATCCAGCTCAGAACGAGCAGAGGATGGTTCTATTTCCTATCATTACCCTATGTCAGAAAGGAAGTTTGATATCTAAACCAAACCAAAACAACCCACTTAAGTAGAGGAGCCTTAAAAGCAGGTTTAAAGAGGTATTCTGTATTTGGCTTAACACTGCAGACTGTTCAATGCTCACGCTTTTAGTATTCCTGCATGTTGTTTTATCTTGCTGTATGGAGAGTTTTGTTGAGCAGGTCAATGACAATGCCACTTGTTATCAGAACATTATCTCTACCTCAAATATGTCCCAGAACCATCGCATTGATCCCAACACACAAACTGGAGGCCTTCACTTCATTCACATTGCTTTAGCCAGGCAGGAAATAAATCTCCTTTTCTTTTATCAGGAGATAAATAACATTTGTAAGCTGCTTCAAACTGTGTGAGATCTGAAGCGTAAAGTTTGAGGGTCAGACTTAGGGCAGAGAGAGGGGAAAGGAGCACTACAAGTTTTTACATCCCTTTGGACAAAAAATAAGCCACACATAGAGACCTGCTGGTCAAACTTCGCTCTCCAACTAGTCTAGAGGTTGGAATAGTTGACCTTTAAAGGTCCCTTCCCACCCAAAGTGTTCTGTGATCTTTCCACAAAACACCCACCCCCTTCATTCCAGAATCAGTCATTCTTAGACGGATCTCTGAAGTACCCAAAAGGATTTTTTCTCCATTTTTAGAACAGAGCATATTCGTCTGACTAGTTTTTAGTCCAGATGGAGACAACAATTTACTAGGCTTGAATTACAGACTTTTTTAAATATAGAAGACATAAAGGGAATGAAACAAAGGCTTAGACAGTAATACAAAATTATTATTTCCTAAAAATTATCAGTGGATAATAAAGGGTCCATTCACACCTGAGCTGCTGGAGTTCCTGCTGGTACAAAATACTTTCTTGCTTCAGGTGTTCTTGCAGACAGCGCTGCTTATCTGCGTCCTGCTGGTATTCCTGCAGTTGAGCTTTCAAGCGAGAATTTTCAGCTGATTCTACCCCCACCAGTATGTACTGCTGTTGCAGATTCTTCAGCTCTCTTACCTGGAATTAAAGGGAAATAACAGAGTGTATCACAACTGAGCAAACAGGTTTATTATATGGGTTTAAGAGCATTTCTGACTGTGGCATTCCCATTCAGAGGGCAGAGAAACTAGAAACCGAATCAGTGATTACAGCAGTCCACTAAAAACTACTCAGAACCCCCCTCAGAGAATTCTATTGTTGACAGTAGTGGGTTTTGAGACCTTCCATGAAGATTTGACATAAATTAACAAAGAGATCCAAAACTACAACGTTCGTTCCCTTATTTGGAGGAATATAAAGTGAGACAGAAGCAGCTGGTTAAGAATAACTCCTGAAGTTCATATTTACTGTAAACCAGGGAACTGAGGAACTAAAATCTGTTTGACAGTCTACTCAGACTGGAATTAGAAATAAGTTGTCATTAAACATCCATCACTGTAATCGGTTTTTGAGGACAAGACAATGTGATGGACTTTAGAGACAGGGAAGCACTTAAAAAGTCGGGAGATCCCTCTGCTGAGGATCTACCTCAGTATTAGCAGCGCTGCACAGATTTCAGCAAAACAGCAATAGAGGAGACATAAATCCACAAATAACTGAAATACAAAATGGACAAGAAGAAAGATGCATTTAAGACTGTATCACAAAGTCTGTTGTGAATTAACAGAAGGAAAAAAACAAGACAGACTAAGTGACAGTGGAAAATGGTTGTAGAAGTCTGTTATCTGACCAGCAACTCTAATAATTGCAGAGCCACATTGTGCCACAGATTATACAAACACAGCAGGCAAGGATGTCAAAATGAAGCTATAACACTTTGTATCCGTCTTGAGAGTCAGCTGCCAAGAGGAAAAACAGGGCAAAGTCTTCCCTCTAGTCCCTTCTAGAAATGTAAGACAAAGCAAATCCACAAGTTTCCACAGATGTGGAGTAAGCAGGTTCATAGGGAACCCACATCTTACTTCTACTGACTCCATATTTAAATCCAACTAATGAAATCACAGCTTCCATATGTCAGAGAAGGTAACATGGGTGGCACATACTAAATCCATGGGATCTGATGGAGCATGCCCACAAGTGCTAAAGGTCACAGTGACTGGGAGTGGTTCCTCAAGACTGGACAAAAGCAAATGTCATCCCTACTGGCAATAAGAATGAACTGGGGAACTGCAAGCTGGTCAGCCTCATCTCCAGCCCTGGGAAGGTAATGGGGCAACTAACTCTAGAAAACATTTCCAGATACACAAAAAAACAAGTTGCCCAGAGAAGTTGAGGAATATCCACCAATGGAGATATTAAAAATCTGACTGGACACTGTCTTTGGCAATCTACATCAGCTAACCTTGTTTGAGCAGGGGGTTTGGACTAGAAGATCTCCAGAAGTCCCTTCCAACCTCAACTATTCTGTGATACTGTGAACACAAAGATCTATGTTTCCCATTGCAAATACAGATCTAAGCATGCTCAATTTTAAGATCTGAAGATCCAAACCTCCTAAGGGGCTTTACATAAAAACATGAAGAGAGAACAAGGACTTACTACTCTGTCTCTGTCATTCTGCAAGGAGGACAGTGCCTTCTTAAGACTCTGCACCTCTTCAGAGGTGGTGGAAGTGCTCCCTTCTGCTTGTTGCTTCAGTTCTTCAATTTTATGTGCTTTGCCCAATTCGTTCAGCAATCGGTCTCGCTCATTCTGCAGGCTCGCCATGGCCTTTGAGAAAGATTTGACTTGGTTGGAAGAGCCTTCCAGTTCTGAAGACAAATGGAGAAGCTCATCATCTTTGTCTCTGAGCGCCTGATTAAGTGCCTCAATCTGGGCCAAGAGACCTCTTTCATCAGTGGCTTTCTGCAGTTCTGCCAGCTCAGATCTCACTGTGTCTCGGTCCCTGGCAGTGGAATATTGCTCCTCTTGTAGCTGAGCCATCTCTTTCTGAAGATTCTGCACTAGACCCTTTTGTTCGCCTAAGTCTGCAGAGTATTTCTGTTTCAGAAGATGAAGCTCTTCGTTGGCCTGGTCCCAGCTGTCCTGAAGAGAGCTCATGGACTTCCCAAAAGACTGAATTTGAGCTTTGAGATCTTTGTTTTCATCTGTGACTGCAAGAAGTTTCTGTTCCATTTCCATCAAGTCCCGTGCCAACTCTGCTACTCTCTCTTCTGCTGTTTCTGTTTCATTCCTCATTATCCCTGCATCATGATGTAGATGCTTCAGTTCCTTTCGAAGCCTGTCCTCAGCCTCTCCCACTCTCTTGGCTGCATCCCTTTGGACACATACCAGCTCCTCCTCAAGCTCTGTTATTCTTTTCTGCGTGAGGGAAAGCTTATGACTCAATTCCTGTGCCTCTTCCTCTTGGGCCTTCAGTTGTGCTTGACACTCCATGACAGGACCCCCCTCAATTAACGCTGTCATCTCACTCTGCGCCTGCGACAGAGAGGATGTGAGGGTTTTGATCTCTTGAGACATAGTGACTTTGTCCTCTCTCAAGGCTTCCATACGCTTCCTGAGATCATCCTGAGCATGCTCGGACTCTTTCAGCTGTGTTTCCATGACTGCCTTCTCCTTTTCCAGAGTTTGGATCCGCTGAAGTTGCGTTTTGAGAAGTTGTTTCTGTTGGGAGTCCTTTATTGAAATCACTTGGTTCAGGTCTTCTCTATAGCGCACCAACTCTGCATTCAGCTTGGCATTCTCAGAGTTGAGGTCATCCATCCGGCTGTGAAAACTTCTGATTTCTTCCTTGAGCTTATTGTTTTCAGCAGCAGCCTCTTGAATTAGCTGGTCTTTTTCCAAGATAACAACAAGATGACGTTCCTCAAGTTGCTTGTAGTCTCTCAGTATCCGGTCTCTGTCATCTTGCAAAGACGACATGGATTTGGTAAAGGAGTCCAATTGTGCCTTCTGATGCTTACTTTCTTCTCTGCTTATCTTCATCTTTTCAGTGAGATGATCAAGTTTGTCACGAAATGTGTTCTTCTCATTTTCCAAGGCTTTTTTATCTTCTTCCTCCTTCCTTAGCCTATGCTCCTGCTCCTTCATCTCTTCTGCATGTTGCTGCTGTAATTCAGACAGAGCAGCCATAACTGCTTCCTCCTTGGCAGACAGTAAACTAATGATCTTTTGATCCTTGGCACTAGTTTCTTCATGCAGCTTATTTGTTAGGTCCCTGGAAGCTTTCAGATCGGCCTCAAGCTGTTCACAGCTAAATTTGAAATTCTGGATACTGGTCTCTTGCTGCTTGACCAAAATCCTCAACTCTTCCCTGACCAACTCACATTTGGTGAAGGAATTCTGTAGGTCAGTAAGCTGGTCTCTCAGGCTGCTGATTTCCAACTCCAGTTTCTGCTGCTCATTCTGAGACTGGCTATACAGTTTCTGAGACTCTTCAAGCTGAGTCAAAAGCTCTTTTTTTTCCTCCTGCAACATTTCACATGTCCTTTGATGATGCTCAACCTCCTTCCTGCATTCAGACTCCCAGTCTTTCTTGTTGCATTCCAGCCTGAGAACAGAGAAAACTGACAAAATTAGTTTTACTTTAAGAAAGCAGGTTGGACATACCCAGATGGATGGTTTTGCCCCAATTTAAAATTCAAGGCAGTTTTTAAAAGTTCTGACAGAACTATTGTCTGAATGGGGTGGTGCTGGAGGAATATTTTTTAAAAGTTGTCCAGTGAGATAAAGATTTATGTCAATATTGAAAAAACAGAGGAGGTTAAACACTGAATGTTATCATTCCCTTTTCATTAAAGTATTTTTTTTCCTCATCCATTGTGGCTAACAAGGGAAAAAAAAAAAATCAACAAAATTGCTGTTCTCATATGCTTCATGTTAATTTCACAGAATCATGGAATCATTTTGGTTGGAAGGGACCTTTAAGATTGAGTCCAGCCAACCTCACACTGCCAAAAACCACCACTGACCCATGTCCCTCACCACCACATCGGCCCAGCTTTTAAATACTCAGGAATGGTGATTCCACCACTGCCCTGGGCAACCTCTTCCAATCTTTGATAACCCTTTTGGTGAAGAAATTGTTCCCAGTATCCATCCTAAACCTCCCTGGTGCAACTTGAAGCCATTTTCCAAGCAGTTCCAGCCACTTTTCCCCCAGCCTGTAGTGTTCATGGGGTTGGTGTGACTCATGGGCAGCAGCTCTGTACTCAGCAATGGTGAGGCCTCACCTTGAATACTGTGTTCAGTTCTGGGCCCCTCACTACAAGGAGGGGCCCCTCACTACATTGAAGTGCTGGAGCGTGTCCAGAGGAGAGCTACCAAGCTGGTGAGGGGTCTAGAGAATAAGTCATACGAGGAGAGGNNNNAGGAGGCTGAGAGGAGACCTCATTGCCCTCTACAACTACCTGAAAGGAAGTTGGATGGAGATGGGTATTGGCCTCTTCTCCCAAGTGAATAATGACAGTGCCAGAGGAAACGGTACGAAGCTGCAGCAGAGGAGGTTTAGCTTAGATATTAGGAAGAATTACTTTGTTGAGAGGGTGGTCAGGCCCTGGAACAGCCTACCCAGGGAGGTGGTGGAGTCACCAACCCAGGAGGTATTTAAGAAACATGTGGACCTGGCACTTCAGGGCAGCTCTAGTGCCCAAGGTTGTTGGGTTGGGTGTTTTGTGTTTGGTGTTCTGTGGTATGGTGGGTTTTCTTGCTTTGGATTTTTTTTTTTTTGTGTGTACAGCTGAACTTGATGATCTCAAAGTTCCCTTACAACCATGAAGATTCTGTGACCTGGTACTTGGCCTTGTTCAACCTCACACCACTGACCACAGTCCATTGATCCAGCCCATCCAGATTCCTCTGAGCCTTCTGACCCTCCAGCAGATCCACACTCCAACCCAACTTGGTGTCCTTTGCAAACTGACTTTGTCCCCTCCTCCAGATCGTTGATAAGGACATTAGACAGAACTGTCCCAAACACCAAGCCCTGGGAACACTACTGTGACTGGCCACCAACTGGGTTGGACTCCATTCACCACCAAACTCCAGACCTGGCCTTCCAACCAGTTTTTTTACCCAGCACAGAGAACACCCATCCAAGCCCTGTTCCAGCATACTAAGGTCATGTTCTAGCATGCAAACATAGCATTTTCATCACAAACTTTATGGAACAATTTTATATATATAAGAACAGTTTGATTTTGAATTTTGGAAATTCCCAGAGGTACAATTCCATAGCACCATCTTTCCCTCAAAATCTGTTTTGGGATTAAACTGGAGCTATGAATCCCAAGCGAGTTTAATCTCTACATAAAATAATCTATTTCAAATTTCAGATTAATAAAGACTCTA
Organism: Scolopax mira; assembly: GCA_004320125.1. Classification (NCBI taxonomy): domain Eukaryota; kingdom Metazoa; phylum Chordata; class Aves; order Charadriiformes; family Scolopacidae; genus Scolopax; species Scolopax mira. The sequence continues at coordinate 391 of BJBW01012555.1, read as the reverse complement.
GATAGTACTCAGATGGTTAATGCTTGTCCTAGAGAATAGATTTAACATGGGTACCCTAATGATGAGAAGAAGGAATATATTTGTGTTAATCTCTCTGTATCCTTCTATAGACAACAAACATCCCGACAACATTAACTCCAAAACTCTTTTCTATCCAAACGCAACTGAGCCAGGAGATAAGCCTTATGTTTATGGCTTTATTAGGGAGACCTAATTCTGCTCTCCAGACACTCAGTTTTGCTAATCATGTCACATTTAGCATATTTACATAGTCAAAATTCTTTCTTTCTGGTATACTGCAAAAGCAAAGGGGAATCCTACCTCACCTCTGGCTTCCGCCTTGTCAGAAGTACCCCTTCCAGTACCTGAGGGGGCTACAGGAAGGCTGGGG